>JAQFXM010005963.1:0-14020 GCA_034693345.1 Entomobrya multifasciata | reverse complement strand
CATGTCTACTAGAGACTTTTATAGTGTACGACGTACACTAACGGGTATCTAAAGCGTGCTGGCCCATTTGCTAGTATATAATATATAAGTAATGTGTAATGTATAAATAATATATTTTTTAAAGTCTCCTAGTCTCCTGCTCTTAAATATGGCTTGTCTTCTCTGTAAAAAAATAGGAAGCTAGAAGGAAACCGAAAGGCATGATAAGAAAAGGGCAAGAGATGCACAAACATTTTTGTAAAACAACATGACACACAAACAACACAACTCGACAAGAAGAAAACCAACTCTCAGATCACTCTTCTCGGCTCTCTGTGTCTATAGTCTATGTGCCTTCTTTGCCCTCTTTGCCTTCTTCTATGTCTGTGTATTTCAAAGTAAATACGAGTGAGTGAACGAGTATCTTGTAAACTTGTAACTATGTCTGTGTAAAAGTTGACCAAAGAAGAACATTAGTGCATTTGTTGAGAAAAGAAAAGGAATTATTTATGGCTGCTGCGTGTGTTGTCATATGGCAAGCATAGAGAGATATGTAGCAATGCATAGTGTGCACATCTATTCATTCCTTGCATTTTTTCAGTTACTTTCCTGTGAACGGGAAAGGGAAGAAGAAGAAGGAAGATTTATCTGAAAGAATTAGGGATGCCTATCTGTCATCTCCAAGGAATTACGTTACACTCTCATCTCAACACACAAAATATATGCACAGATTTTTTCCCCTTCTTCTCACTACTCTCATCGTCCTCTCAGCCGCCCCTGCCCTCTACTCTCTACCATCTACTTGTTCCTTCTATGTACCTGCTTTTTCTTCTACGTTTTACTTCTTTACACTTTTACCCCATATCAAGTACATAAACAACGAGAACATGCTAGAGAACCAATTACAACATTTATTTTTCTAATTGTAAATAAATACGCGACTTTACAAACAATAACACGTATCATCATATTAAAATCCTAGCCACAACACAAGACAAATTACCAAAAGCTATTTGGAATAAAACTGTTGCTTTCTTCTTCCCGTAATAAATAATTTACTTTATTAACTCTTCTGCTACTTATCTATTTTCATATCATTATAATAAGCAATAAAACACGTGGATTCATTCCATGTTTTTTGGTTTACCTGAGTAATAACTCATTGAAGTTGGCATAAAAAGTAAAATAAAAGTAGTGCCAATTTATTTATTATGACAATTGTCCACCACACTCCACCCGGTCAACGGCACTGCTGCGTTAGTACATAACATCAAATTTATTTCTTTAAACAGTCCAACAACTCATACTTTATTTGATTGCTCAGGAAAGCCTACTACTACAACTGCCGTCGTGTGTAAAACTAATATATTTAATGGCCATTTCATTTGTGTAAAATATGTAGACATACTGATAATTATGCACTGCTAAATTGATATACGATATACATACATAAATATCATAAATATACGGTATACATAACATGCATATAATATGAAATTTCTTTAGAGAGTAAAAAAACTAGCTAGCTCTCCTTCACTTTCTTGGCTCGGTTGAGTATCTGGAGAAGGTCCGAAGGTGGTAATAAAATAGGTAGGCATGGTATGCCATTGCATTGCTCTGGTATACTTGTAAATTTAACTGATTTTCTTGCAAGATTGTTTTGAGAGTTTTTGAAAATGGGGGGCACGCCTTTTTCCTCTTAAATGTAAACCAAGAAGAAAGTCATAAAAAATATCGTTCATTTTGACAGAGAGAAAGAGAAGCCATGAATGAATAAATGAAGCATCACATCACCTGACTTGCCACACTATATAACCAACAAACCAACTACCATGTTGACTTGCTTACTTACATTGCATACTCTATTGTATAGGATCATGAGAGCAACAGCAAAAAGAGATTTGTATCGATTCCGCCCATCTACTCAACTCACTTTTATGCAAACAACTTAAGTCATTTTACTTTTGTTTTTTTTCTGCTAAAAATTACTTGGATTACAAGAGAGAGAGAGAGAGACTCCTTAATGATCCCACTAGCATCAAGCATCAAACATCACCATACAAACACAAACTACATGCAAGAAGAACAGAACAAGAGTGAAACATAATAGGAATTAGGAAATGATATGTGACGAATGAGGAAAACCGCCATAAAAACTCAACTGCTACTGCATGCTCTCATGGCCATAATACATAATACGTAATACTAACAAAGAGCATAACAACAATGCTCGCCACTTTACATGCACACCACCGAAGAAAACCACAACAACTAACAAGACCAAACGCATGTCGTGCTTAAGTTAGTGCTTCTTCTATTTCCTACTTTTCCCCTAAAAATATACACTAAAAAAGTTAGAACGTCAATGAGTGTTTCCTCTTCCTATCATTACAACTACTTACATTACATTTATGCCACCTACTCTGCTCTCCTCTTTCTTTCTCAAAAGAGACCAAAAATATGTGACCCTTTTCCAAGTATATCAGACGAAGTAACAAAAAATGAACAAAAACCACCTTTTACTTCTTCCAGGAACACAAAAGAAAATGAATGCTTGCTTGAATCGCCGAACTGGTAACAAAATAGTCACCCAAAAATACCAAGTGGGATGATGACCAAATGACCTGTGAAAATGGATATGAGGGAATATAACTGTTCTTGACATGCTCACATATCTTGTCATCATTCTTGTCTGGACTGCAGTTGCCAGTGGCAGACATTTCAGAACAAAACTTTTCATTCACACAAATTCAGGAAACTAATCAATCAGCCATTCTCACTCAACGATTATTCTCTGCGATAATCCATTTATCGCTTTTATTATTAGTGTAAGAAGACCATTTAATTACACAAAAAAATCGTTGTTAACCATTTTATGTTTACCCGCAAAATATAATCTTGTCATATTTTGTTCTCCTATCAATCGTCCAAGCAAGGAAGGTTATTTTCTTAGTTATCTTGTCTTTGCATCTTTGGTATGAACCTTCAAGTGGAGCCTGCCTAGTTCACAAGCTTGTTAAGTATCCAAACCCTCCTTCTACTTTAGTGACGTGTGGTGCTGATGATGGGATATGATCTTGCTGACGAGACCAGGAGACAACCGAGCATGTATTGTATATGCACGCTAGCAATAGTTAGCATGTTTGTACATAAGTAAACAAAAAAAGAACAAAACTCCTCTCAGCAAGATCCCTTTTTTATGTCCTTCATATTACTTTGTCTTGCGTTTTGTTTCAACAAAATAGATACACACACAATGCACACACTCACTCCCCATATACATTTTTTTCTTCCTTTTCTTTAGTCTTCACCTCGGTGTGTCCACAAACCGTAACAATTTTGTAAACCAACTCATTCCCTTTTGTGAGTATGGAGATAGGTGGTAAAAACCATTTTGTGAAATTATAAATGACAAGGACTACCCATGAAGTTTATAAACTTTATTTTCTCTTTTCTACCTTATCTTTTCTTATCAGCATCTCTGTTGGTCTATCTCCCTCTCTCAGAGATGATGTCCCGTCTTATCCCATCATCATCATTTTTAAATGGCTTTTTACGCAAAACTTTTCTTGCTCCGTTCTTTGGAAAAAAGGTTTCAGAGTTACAGAGAGGTAGGCATGGCATGATGGCATGATGATGAAAATGAGTTGTGGTAGTTATAAATTACTTTACATGCTTGTTAATGGTACAAGAATTCTCATGCTTAATTTTTATTGCTTTTCCTCACTTCAACAAGATGAGCTTGTAGAGGAGAGAAAAAAAACAAGTAAAAATATGAAGCAGGAGTGAAGCTTAAAGTCAGTCATCAAATCATAAATGTGCAAATGAAAAACAAAAAATGCAATAATTAAATGCTCATTTTTTATGTTTAATTTTGAAAAGTTGAAATTTGCTCTCTCTCTCTGGTGGTTTATGATGGTCTAATGTAATGGTTGTACTTACTGACATAAGCAAACTTTACTCCTCCAACCCAACCAATACCACACCTGGACAGAGACAGGTGTATAATGTCATAATAAAGTTGAAGATGCTGAGGATGATGTCGTTTTGCCTTGCTTTTACCAAGCAGCTGCATTGGTATTACTTGACAAAGTCATTATTACCTACATACGTAGCGTATGGAGCGGAGGAGGAAGTATGATGATATGATGTGCTGCTGCTGAGAAAAGTACCACGTATGCCTGCGTATACGCTTGACAATCATTTCCATTCTAATAGAATCACACGCTAATGTTCATTGTACGCAGCAAAGCCACATGGGATGATGATGGGATGCAAGGCAAAAAAAGATTTTAACAACTTTATCATCTTCATTCCTTTTTGCTGGACAAACCTTTTACTATAACCGCCCATATTATTTAAATAAACTTCCCTAACATTCCACGCACACCACATAATAATGATACAACCGCAGCAGTGCATCCTGCACAAAAATAAATAATAAAAATGCTTAAAGCATTGCATCATGTTGCATTGTTATCTTGTATTTGTTGCAGTGTCAAAGCAGTGTGAGATTTACATGGCATTTAATATATTTTTTTATCATTTTTTATAGAAACCGAAACATGACAATCGGCAGAGTTGTTAAATTTTGGGTTATTACCTTGAGCACAAGTTTAGTGCGAGAGCATCGAGCATGAATGAAAATCTACCGGAACAAATTTATATACTCCTTTTTCTTGCTGCTGCTGCATTTTTATTATTGCTAAAAAATGAATCGATATGCAACAAAAGAGAGATTGCAAAAATAATACAATTTTTATTACGGCTTGCATACATGCATTATGTATGGAGTATGTACTTGTACGGCCAAAAAACTACAATCGACCTCATTTTTTAAAAGCATGTGTATGTGCATGTTAACTTTAAATCACACAACCCTTTTTACTATTTTAACTTGCATGGCATGTACAATATACATACATACAATACATGTTGGATTTGAGTACATGGTTTGTAGTATGTTCGCCTTGTTCTCTACTCTACACACCCGCCGTTCTATTCGCATGCCATGCCAAATTATTAAAAAAGTTAGCTCTCTCTCTCTCTCTCTCTCTCTCGCAAGTCAAGTGAGTGAGGTATGTAAACATTTTCATATCGGAACTGCCATCAAAAACATATTGAATTGCAGTATAATAACAGCAGGAGAGCACCTTTTTCTTCCTCAACCGCTTTTTTTACTTTCTGCCGTGCCTCGTGTCGCGTCGTGTAATAATGAATTAAACTTTTGTCAACAAAGACGGTAAACTGGACGTGGACGACGAGTACTACGACTACGCACACTTTATTTTGTTTGCATGAAAGAAAAGGTGTGCAATGTGTAAAATGTAGAAAAGTTTAACTTTTCCCTTTAAAGCATTTTATTTTCTTGGAAATATTGTAATATTCTTTTTGTTGAAAAAAATGAAGCAAGACGACTTGGATATAAATGAATTGATGAGAGTGATTATAGTGATTATAATGATGATGAAACATGACAGTAGTGACAAAACAGCAAGTGAAAAGAGAGATGAAAAACATGGATTAAAATTGTGTGCTGACGACATTGACAATTTTAATTTTCATCATTTCATCTCTGATGTTGTTTGGTTGGGTAGAAAGAGGAGCATGTTGCATGAGGCATGAGGAATCAGACAGGGAACACTGAAAATTATTTCTGCTGCTTTTCAACGACAAGCGCCTTTCCAATTTTTTTCTTCTTCATCTCTTATCTTTTTACTCCATTCACCACCATCATCACCATTCCACACTCAAAAGACAAACACAACTAACAACAATCTTTTGTTCATTTTCAATGTTCATCTCAGTGCTGAGTCTCTCTTTGGTGCAGAGTACAGAAGGACTAGAGAAGGAGTAGTCAAGTTTTTTTTAGAGTTTTGTGATGGCTTTCTGGCTGATGCCTGGCTGGCTGTTGAGTTTGTAGAATGAGAGATGATGATGATGTGAGATGTGATGTGCGTGCATTATGCATCTATTTAGTCAACTCAACCAACTCGACTCACTTATCATCATCATGATGATCATCAGCAGCAGCAGCTTAGCTTATTTAAGTGAGCGTCAACTGTCACAGTAATAAAACTAATAAAAAGCAATGTGAGCCTTCCGGTGATGGTAAAACATGATCATCATCATCACCATGTGCTGTGCACACACACACTACACACATACATTACATTACTTATTATTATTATTATGCATTATCTTCAATAATCCTTTAATCGGATGTGACCAAGTAGCAAGTTGAAGCTATGCGTTACCGAAAATGACATACGTTCGTATTTGCATCAAGAAAGGACACAAAATTGTGGCCAGGTAATTGTGAACTTGGGCGAAAAGTTGGTCTTTAACAAAAATTATTTCTCATAACTCGTAAACATAGTAATATTCCATTCCAAATCGAAATTAAAAGACAGACATACACATTTTATGTTATATAATCAATTTACGCAAGATCCCTCCTTGTTTGTTCCAGCATTTACATAAAATAAAAATTTTGAAGGTAAAGTTTAATGTAGTTTGATGGGCTGAATTTTGTGTGTGTGTGAATGAGAATGGATAGTACACTAGGCTGAGTGAGAGTTGAATGAAAACGGAAAAGTGGAATTGTACTGGTGCTGGTGCTGCTGTGTGTATTCATAATAGCCAACAAGCAAGTTGTTTGAAGGCACTGGAAAGTCCAGATAGTAGTAGACGACTAGGTAGATGTGTTCAGTAAGTCAGTCATTTGAGTCATTCCCGTCTTTCCTCCATCCATACTCCACTCCACACAACGTTTACCGTCACAAAATCACAAACAACTAGTATTAGAGCAGTGTACTAGCAGCGTGGTAGCACCTTCACAACAAACAGCTCAGTGAGTGGGTACCGTGCTCTTCAGTTCTGTCTCTGTCTTCTTCGAACAAAAGATACATTTTCTCTCTCGTTGAAATAACAAACAGACAGATAGAAAGGGAAAGAGAGAGAATTTAAGCAGGTTCCAGGTTTTTCAATGACAGCAGCAAAACATCATAAGGAGTAAAAGGAGGATGACATTAAAACGGAATGAAAAAACCATATAAGTGCATGTCAAAATTCAATAAACGAAATTAGATCCTCTCACGACGACGGCACACGGTCAACCATGTACGCTGTACACACTACAGAGTACACCAAATAGCAAGCAAGCTGGCTGGAAAGAAGAGAAGCTGCTCAAAAGTGAATCTCTGCTATTCCATCCATCCAACCTGTCATTTTCCAACTCAACTCAAGCCAAGCTTTTTTCTTGCTCGTCTGACTTGTCTTGTCATAATGTCAAGTCAAGCCAACCCGTTCCCAATGTCCTCTGCTCTTCTCTCTTCTCTTCCTCATCATCATCATCATCCTTCCATGAGCATCATTTCTTTTTTTCTATGAATGCATGCATTTTTTGTTGGTATTTGTTGTGCCGTTTTATTTTTCTTGGTCGTTGTTCTCGTCGTAGTCGGTGCTTTATACATCCTTTCTAGGTGAAACATAAGCAATTGTATGTAGCGTAGCAAGAGAGGAGCAAAAAAATAGACGGACGGACGAGACGACGACATGGATGGAATGGAATTAATACAAGACAACTTGACTTGCACATTCCCTTCGTCCTACTCTGTCCTCCTCCACCTTACGGAACACAACACGTCCAAAAGTTTCCTTTGCCACAGCCTAATAGAGAAAAATGGAGATGCTGATGTGAATGCAGAACAGGAACAAGATTCGATTTTGATTGTATAATAATAATAGGTAGTATGCGTACATATTCGGTTAACTTGATTTGATTAACATTTCCATATAAAACACCACTACAATTTCAATGTACATTATTCTAAAGAGGAAAAAACTAGTCAGTTGTCTTGTCGTCATTATTATGAACAACAACGTAACGTGTGCGTATCCGATTCCTCTCTAGAGCATACTTTTCTCTCTTCCTTCTTATCTTCCTTTTCCAGCAAAGCAGCATCAGCAGTGCAGTGCTTATACAGTGTACATGATAACAACAGCACACCAGCCAACCACCCACACCCACAACAAAAACACATCATTGATTACCATGTTACATGTTATCATATTGATAATATGCAAAGATTTTTGGTGGAAATAATGAGAATAAAAAAGAGTAGCAGTTGTGATGATGTCAACATCTCTTTGCATAGCTACTTTGCTGAGCACTGCGAAAATTTAATGTGCTACCACCATCATCACACCAATTGCTGGATACGCAAATGTACAGGAAATTGATGGAAGTGGTTGCTTGGCTTGGTCTTTTTTTGAGGAGAGAAGTAAGCCATTTTTGTTTTCATCGAAGAAGCTTCATAAGAGAATGAAAGGACAGTGAAAATTGATACATGTAAACAAGTGAGGTGGGTGAAGCGGCTTGGAGCGTATGAATGACAAGAAAGGAAACTGTTGTAAGCTGAGCTGTTGAATAAAACGGTGACAATAACACTTTTTTTGCATGTCATTATTATCCCATTCGCTTGGATGTTTTGAAATGCAAAGCAAAACTGGTGGCGGTATGTAGCTCCTCTGCTTTCTGTCTCTATTTCCTTGAATTTTTCATGTTTACGGACAAGTTTATTTTATACAGGAGCAGTTAATCAATTTGCATATATATTAACAAATAGTGTGAAATGCCTTGAGGAATAGGAAACAACGCGACACACGAGGAAAGAGAGTACAGCCAACTGTACAGCAAAAAGAAAAGGAAATGCATTTTATTTTATCGGTAAAGGAACACCCCAGACTCACTCAATCCGGCAAGACAGAAAAAAACAAGTGCTGTTGAAGCAATATTGGTGATGGCTTTACATGTACATTTTAAATTTCAATCTCAATTCCTGAATTTTTGATACACAAAAAACACGACGTGTCTTGTCAATTTTATTTACCAAATACTATCATCACCAAGCTTTATTGAAATTTTCTCGTGTTTCCTATACATTTTCAATTTAAAAAACGGAACATAGATAGATGCACATTTGATGTGTGTAGAAGCGGTAGACTGACGAAGACGCTTACAGAGTATTAGGTTGTTCTCACATCATGTCATTTCAGTGTTTAAGACATCTGTCTATAGAGCATAAAATAAAGACATCCTATGTACCTATGTTTGTATCTTCTTTTTTAACATTCCACGCACAGTTTACATCCATGTTTCCATTCCAAGTATTACTGCTATTATCATTATTATTATGGTTAGCTTGAAGTAGAAAGACTAACTAGACAAGTTAAGTGGAGGTGTGTTTTGTTCTGGTGCACTCTATGCTTTTTTTCTTCTTCGTCTTTGATTGTTTGAAATTACTTTGAGAAGAGGAGTGTTGAGACGGATGTTGTTGAAATGATCAAGGAAATTGATTTGACTTGACTTTCTTTCTCTACATGAGTGTGAGTATGAGTGTGAGTGTGAATGAGAGAGAGATTATAAAAGTGACTCAGTGACTCCAGAATCTCACACTCACTCTCAATCTGCCTCACTCTTTGTTGGGGCTCATCGAGGATTTAACTATGATTATTGTTATTGCTCCTCTTGTTCATATAAAATACATACGAGCAAAGTATTTATCAATTTAGACACCACTTTTAGTGTTTATGTCCCTCTGCTTGTTGTTTATCGCCTCATTCGCCTCCTTCTCCTCTTATTCCACTACAATTCTTAGATGATGGGACGCATTAAAGAAGCCAAACCAACTCAAACAAAATCAAGCTGATGGCTGGTGATAATCACCGTGCACGTAAAGCAGCCTTCGTCAAAATATCATACTGATTTCTGTACAAGGTAAACTGGGTGTAGTAGTGTAGTGTACATAGAGCTGAAATGATGTGGAAAACAGGTGCTTACGCTGAATTCAGATAATCTCTTTAATGCACTCATACTCAGTTGCTCTCGCTCCATTTCTTCTAAGATAACACCATGCTCAACACAACTTAACATTTTTTCTGCAACAAAAGGCGAGCAAATGTTTCACTTTCTTTCTCTCACTTTCATTTCTCATCTCATTTTAAACACTTTGGCACACTCATCCAATACAGGCCTAGATCTTAATGGAAAATCAAATCAGCAAACGAAAAAAACAACATGTTTATCTTCTAAAGCCCCATCCAATCAACAACACAGACTCTTGTTGTCTATTGGGAAGGCATTGGGAGCAAAAGGGACAGCAATTTTAAGCATAGCTATCTGAGTTTATTGTGAAGATTACATGTTACATGTTACATGCACAATATACATATCCAGGTAGGTAGGATGATGTGAAAAGTTGTAAAGTAAGGTGTACTCAAGTGTTATCATTATACTACGACATGATTATCTGTCTCACTTTTAAGTATCCATTTATTCGAGTTATTTGGACTTGATTAAAATTCTACCCAAAGTGGTTACCAGGGTTACCTCAGTTCATCATAAAAACGTCGATAGTCAATACACTGGAAAACAATGACATGTTATGCTTCTGTGCATCATCATGACCTAACTGTCCACTTTCCTCACTCAAAACTCATTTTCATCTGCTGTTGCTTTTGGCTGTGCAACAAAAGCCGAGTTGCAGTTGGTTTTATGAAGAAAACGGTTTTATTTCAATTTTATCACTCTTCTTTCATCTGCCATCTCTCTCTCTACTCTGTGTGCATTTCCCTACCGCTAGAATAGTTTGAGAAGAAGGGGAGATGAGATAATATGCTGCGATGACAATTTAGACAATTTCCATTCCACCACCAACACCACAAGTGTATCAACAGCTTTTTAAGTGGACTCTGCTGTGCAATGTGGAAATAACGGATTCCTCAGTCAGGCAGTTCATCCAATTCAAAAGATCCATTCCCCATCATCAGCCTATAATTTGCATGCATGAATGAATGAATGAATGCATGTATCATGGCTTTGTTCCTACATGTTACATATCCATCCGACAACGATGCTTCCTTCTTTCCTTGCCTTGCTGCGGAGGAGATGAGAAAGAAAAGTGAAATAACTGCTGGTGCACTTGTGCTCTTATGTTGCGTTCGCACAAACTTCTTATTTTTATAGCTTCAAGACAAAACAGTCAAGCTCACAGCTTCCAGCTTCTACCTCCCTCCCACCCGGTCCTTCGTTCTTCGTTGGAGGAAATTTTATGAAACTGATTTAACTTGCAATAAAAACACTTTTACTGCCACTGCTACATACTTACTAAATACTTGCAACTGCAACTCTATGCTTCTATCATGCAGACATGGACACTGCTATAATATAGTAATATTAATCCATCCGATATAGTTTATAGTGTATAAGTATGATGTAGTCCGTTATGTAATTCTGTGTAAGTTGGAGGGAAGCAGGAAACAACTGAGCTCTCTAAATAATCCTTTCAGTTTATACAGTTATCTTTTCTCTTCTCTAAATGCATGCATCTATCCCTCTCTCTCTCTCTCTTTCTCACAAACCAACACAAAAGTCTAAAGTCTGTAAGGCTTATTGACTGACTTTGAGAGAAACAAGAGTAATCCAATTTCCTACTACTCCCACTGAACTGCACAAGAGTACACCGTACACCGCATCTGAGTCTAAAGAAAACTGCTCTGCAGTCAGGATTTTTTTTTTGGCTTTTCTCAACTAATCAGGATAATGGCTTATGTGTATGCTTGAGATGAGAAGAAACAATTTTCAAGTGCAAGGATAATAAAATATTTGACAAGTTAAAAATAAAAAAGAGTGAAAGGATGACTCACATTTTCTCGGCATTCCGGGGAATCCCTCTGGGGACCTGGTGTAATCCTCTCTGGGAGCAGTCAACTTGAAGATTGAAGCACTGGCATTCTTTTGGACAGCGTCCTAAAACCTCATTATTGACCCCAGACGATGTTACAAAAACCAATACCGCCGTTACAAGCACCATAGAAATCCTTTGCATACTTTTGAACATTTTGTCCACCGTGTGCACACGCTGCGAGGATGAGGAGGACGATGAGGAGAAAAAAAGGGACGAGGACACACTCACCACACTTGTTGTACACATCATTGCTGCTGCGGAAGAAGACAACGAGCAAACTGGACTATTATTTAGATTACTATTTCTTTCCTGAAGATGGTTTAGCTGTTGATGTTGATAATACAATACTCTAATATCCCACGTTGAAGATGATGAAGAAGAGGACCAGGGCCAAAATCGCATAATATGTTGTCTTTGTACAAAAATAAACCTCAGCACCACCACCACCACACCCACACCTTCCAGCCAACCAGCCAACCAACCTACCAACCTACCTCACACACCACACCTCACCGGAAGCAAGCTAAAAACCTCTTCTTTTCTTTTAAATCCGCAACCAATTTACAGTCTTATCTTATTCCCCCTTTTAAAATAAGCACTACTTTTCACAACCAACTTGTCTTACAAAAAAGAAGAGCATTTTGTATTCCATTTAATTGTCACGCAAAAAAAGAATTCAGGGGAATCCTGAGAATCTCTGCTTATTCCCTTTTCCACTTGGTAAGCCAGTTATTCTCTAAATTTAAAATGTATTTATTCATTTGTACGCACAACTGCAAAACAGAAAATGCACAAAACTATTTATTCGTTTGTGCTTATCGCAGAACACTTTGCCTGGTTTCTTTTTTCTTAAGTCGACGAAGATAAGACAAGTCAGTCCAATTTCCTCCCACCATCACCAGACCCTCTTTGAAATAAAGTTTAGGACAGATATAAACGTAAAATAGACCGGGAAAGGGTGAAGGTTATCGCGTTTCCAATTAAAACGTAACGCAACACTTTATGCCCCTTTTTCTTTTAAAAACCGCACAATAATTTTTTGTTTAAAAAAATTGTTTGCTTTTCAGATTTTTTCTTCTTCTCTTTCTTTTCTCAGAAAACTTTTAAACGTTATCTTTCCGCTGTCGTGTATGTTTGTGTTTCTGATACATTCCAGCTTTTCTGTCTTCCCTGAAAAAAATTATATAATCCCTTTTTATCTTTTTTTCTTCAAGTAAATAGCAAGACACACATACACATAGTTACACACATGCACAGATATTCACTATGCACACTCATCAACAACAACAGTAGCACTAAATACACTTTTTACACACTCTTTCAGTTGTATACTATATTTCAAGAGAGAATGTTTACACAAGCCTTACATCCTTCACAAAAATCCTAAAGTTTTTCTTTTCCCTAAATTCTTTTCGGCTTTTTGAATGATTGTCATCCTCGGCCAACATTACACACGCACGCACGCATACGCATTCCAACGCATTCCTCTTCGAAAACTTTATAAATAATTACGCTCCTTTTTTAATCACTCTTCTCTGCTCCAAATGACAATTCATTTTTCATACAGTTACCTTTCTTAACTGAACTAAACTGAAAAACGTTACACTTTATAAGAATGATTATATATTGTGTTTTTTTGTACTTTTTAAATTTTGATATGAATGCGGATAAATAGTAATTATAAAATTGTACTTGTTTTTGAATGATTTTATTTCGTGATTAAATGGAAGGTATATGCATGAAAAGTGCAACAAACACACCAAAAAGCAGCAGCCAAAGAAAAACGGTTTTTGTCGCTGCTTCCTTCTTCCCTTTCTTGACTCACACAGCTCACAAAAGCTCAGCTACTCACTTTTTCAACTCTTTTCGATTTTGTATACTTTTTTGATGATAGAACCGACCGCAAAACTTTCGTCCATTCACCATGCCTTTCACTGCACGACTGACTGGTGTGGAAAGCAAGAGTGTGGATAAAAACTTGCAAAGAGCCATTCTGCTTGCTTTACTATGCAGTATGCAGCCATAGCCAGCAGCTAAGCTAGGCTAGAGTAATAGAAGCTGTTATGGGGCCATCCCCACTCTCTGTCCTCCCAAAATACAATCTGTTATGCATGCTGCTATGCTATCAGCTACTTTTTAGTAATGCCAAATGCATCTCAAAGCTTGTCTTCACTTCTTCTCATTCTTTTACATGAAGATTGTTTCTATTTATTATTATTAAGTGGCGAAGCCACTTATTAACTTCACGATGTCCGTCCGTCCGTCTGTCCGTCTGTCCGTCCGGACAATAA
>JAQFXM010005962.1:0-14021 GCA_034693345.1 Entomobrya multifasciata | reverse complement strand
CGGACGGCCGGACGGACGGACGGGATACAGTCAACCACACCAAAACCAATAGATACTCTCATCGAGTATCTAATAAAGCATTATTAGATGTGCTTTTTATTATCCATATGGACTTTGTTCATGATGAAATGATGTACATTCATTTTTTTATATTTATGAATGTATTCTAGCTTAGCCCATATAGCTTTCAGTATTACAGTCAATAGTGCGATGAGAAGATGAGATAAAAAAAACTTGTAGAAAGATGAATGTCATGAAAAACAACTGAAGAATGCTCAGTCAGCATTACAACTTCTACAAAAAACTACTTATAGCTTTGTGTACTTGTATATAGAGCCCCCTACTACTCCCACTACACAAGTGTATCATTCACCATCCAGATATACAAGTGTATTCCATCTAGAAAACCATCTCAACTGTCGAAGAAAGGCATTGAATAGACTGATATATTTCCTCCAAGGATCAAGTTCCCCAATGACATTGTCTATCAAGATTTCATGAGACACTTTCCCTATCTCTCTTTTTAACGTGCTTTACTTTCTCATATTTTACTAGTAGTGTAGTTTTTTCCTCTTGCCACTTTTCTTCCTGCTTTCCCCACTACTGGAGATTTGTTTTGTAAAGCTTACAACATAACAGTCAGACCAAGAAAAATGCTGTCCCAAACAGTTTATATTATACATACTAGAATCCATATAGTATCAACTTTTCTATCCCTCCATTCTACATGGAAATTTTTTTACTTGTCTTTTCCCCTAATTTTTTATGCTATTTTCTGTTTTCTACGTGCATAATAGTTGTAGTTTTTTTTACTGAGCTGAAAGAAAAGTACGTACAAGCAAAATTGTACAACTTATACACAAACACAAACGAGAAAATCCCATGCATAGTAAGTGAGAAACAATGTCGTATTTTGTGAACCATGTTAGAAACACGTAGAATGCATGCTAAACTACATGCCATTTCCATTTCTTTACACATTCAGTGACGTTATAACATGGTGTCTTTTTCGTTTCAACTATAAATGTATGATTGTGTAGGTGAACATGGATTTATTATGATAATTTCGGTGAAATTTGATATTCTTTATTTTTTATTTTGTCCGTACCCCTTTCACCAACACCACCAACTCCTTTTCCGTGTGAATATATATGTTGCTGTTGAGAAGAAAGTGTAACAAACCAGGTTTTGACTTTGAGAAAACCAATTCAAAAACTCAAACAGTAAGACGTAGCAGAAGCACTGTTACTAATACTAATGCTTTCGCACCACAACCACCACCTACACAAAAACAAAAACAAGGAACACACACACCGTCATGTACCGCTGCCTTCTCAAAACTTCGCGAACCGTCTTGTCTTCTAATTAATCTTCTTATCCTTTCCTTTTTCCTTCCAACATCCGTGTGAGTGATGCAGCGAACATTCACAATACAGCTCTAATATCATGAAATTACTGAAATCCGCTATCGCTCCGTACAAAAAAGAAGAAGTTTAACAAGAAAACTGACTGCACGCAATTTCTCTGTATGTGCGACTCGTGAGGAACTGAACAACGAAAAGTCAAAAGCACCGATTCAAAATCACAATTTCATTCTATGAATAGATACATATAATCCATGATTAATTAAAAAGGAATCACTATATTTTGTGCGTGGGTTGAAAAAGAGTGACAAAAACGAAGGAAAAGTATATTGGACATACATACATATGCATTCAATTTGTGATCTATAATGCACGCTATCGAGGGTGAAACAAAGGAATGGTACAAGAGTAATGAATATGAACAGAAATTGTTGAATGGAACAGAAAAAAGTCTACAAAATAACGGCTGCTTTTGGACCAAGTGCAATAATAGTAAATGGTAATAGCTTTCTATTTATTTTTTGATTGCAACAAACAGAGAGAGAATTGTTGTTCTCCCAAATAAATGCAGTGGTACAATATTACAAATATATACACAACAACACACTTTTCTACTCACGACAAGAACAACAACACAGGGGTAGTTAAAATCTAGCAAGAAGAACGTCTCCGTAAATACTACCGCGACGGCATAACAAGACGAACTAAATAAGAAGACGATGGCGACACATACTTTCCAGAGAAGTAAATATGCACACCATCAGTAGTACCCACTATACCATCATCTCTTAACAATCACTTCTTTTTTTCTCCCAAAAAAAAGAGTCTTTTCTCTCACTTTTTTCAGCATGCAGTCGCACAAGTTAGTTTTTTTGGTAGTGAGTTTTCTTTTTGTTGGAAAGTTAGGCCTGGCTTGCCTGGCACTAACTCGTTTGCTGGCTAGCTAGCTACTAGTGACTGGCTGACACAGTGGCCCACTTCAGTTGAATCTGCTGCTGCCTTTCCTGGGCAAGCCGTGTGCTGGTGAAATGGTGGATGGATGGATAGTTTAGGTGCTTCTCTCGCTCTCTCCGTCTCTCTCTCTCTCAAGCTCGCTCACTCCACAACTACTAGATTTGCTTCGTTTACAAAATTCCTCGTGCTATATACTCATAAGAATATTCACACTCTATGAGAGCCTTCTTTTGGAAGAAAAAGGGGACGAAGTTGCATGGAGTCTATAATGTTTAGGAGTAGCAAGCAGTTTGAGTGAAGGAGCGATGATGGAAAGGAAAGAAGAAAAAGCAGAGAGAAGTATGCAAGCATGCATGCGAGAATAGGAAAAACGGTTAGATGGAACACAACCCGTGAACCCAACCGTGGTATTCGCTATAAACAAGGAGCAGACTTCCACCACCGTCACCACCACCTCCACCACACGGCCATACCAACATCGCTTATACCGTCAACCATAAATGCTCACATATTATAAGATAAAAAACATATAATCTTCACGTATATAGAAAATGTTGCTAGTCGTAATTCAACCTAGCTATCATTTCAATACTAGTTCTTAGTGTGTGCACTTGTTTTCATTGTAGAACACACAACTTTTTTTTGTGAAAGAGTTAACTGAGCTCCTTTCCCAATGAGAGAGAAACGGCGGAGAGGTAAAAAAGGAAAAGATATGGTGATGGCAAATAAGCAAGCAGCATGGGAACTCCGAAAAAGTCCGATTAAGGCCCAGCCAAAAGTCCCCGACTCAACTGGCAAGGACAAACGAGACCTCCGTGTTGTGGAATGCATTATCACGGAACATGGATAGAGCAGAAAAGAAAAGAGGACTCAGAAAGTGTACAGGGAAGGAAAAAGAGAGAAGAAGCACAAACACACTCACGTAAAAAGAAGAGACCATTGAAACCAAGTCAGAGTCTCGTCTGTCCATCCGTTCTCATAATCGTGCAATATACAATGCATTATAATGCAAGAAAGGAAGATGCTTTGACTGTATGATGCTACCAAAAAGGAAAATGACTTTTTGGGTTTGTGTGTGTACATATGTGTGAATGACAAAGAGTGCAAAAAAAAATCGTGAAAGTGAATACTATAATCTGCTGGTTTGTAACCAATACACGTTGAAAACTCAAACCTACCTTTTACACCACTGTCGAAATGGGAATTATAGGAATTTTGGAATTCAAGAAACTATTTCATTCAGTCAAAGTACCTTGTATCATGCTGTCTAAACGTGCATTGGGATGTGCATGCATGGTAAATGGTAAACACCTTAGAATTTTGTAAGCGAATAATACACCACTGGAGAAGGGAAAGGTGTTGGGATAAATGAAAGTTGTGGTACATATAAGCAAACATGGCTGTTTGACTAATGTGAAAAGCAAAAGGAATGCTATATATTTTGCTACTGACTTGTAAAAAGGTAGAGATAGAATCGACTGTCTGGATTACCGGCAATTGAATAGTCGCCGGGAAAGTTCATATTTAAACCTTAATGTAAAGTAAGGGAATACTGGTTGACTTTTGTATGTTTTTTTGCATTTGATTTCGCCAAAAAAAGAGCACATTTCACATTACTGTTTGTAGCAGTTTATTTTGTCATGTGGCAAGTTTGATGGCATAATGGCTATTCAATTGTATCAAAAACACATTTATAAGCAAACATTGCATGTTACATGTAAACGATATCATGAGAAAAGAAGTAGCTTTGTTGTATACATAGTCTTTTGTGTACCATACTATAGTACACCAAATGTATTTCGACTTTTGAAAGTTCTCCTTGAAAGTTTCACATGTAAGCAGTGGATAGACAATGGCTATACTTGCGTTAATGTTCTTTGCATTGTGTTACTTTGAAGAAATAATACGAAAACTGATGCGAGTCAGAAGACAAACAGTGGAATAAAAATAACAAAGATCAATAATGGAGAGAATATGAAACAATGAAATCGACTCTGCTGCTGTCGAATTCGATCATCACGTAAACAAAAAAATATTATGAAATGTACAATGTAAGAAAGGCTAAAGCTTCACCAGCTTTTCTATTTTTGTTTTTTGGTCATAGTATGTATTCCACAATGTCGACAGACAGTTCATTTATACGTGTCGCTGATTCGTGACTAGAAACGTTTGTATCCGTCCCGTCTGCTCTCTAGTCACTGAGCTTACTATATACTACGGGTTGTGTTTGAACTGTCAAAAAATCAAACTGGACATGGCCGAGTTACACTTTGCCAGGAGGAAAACTTTGCTGAACAAAAGAAAAAAAACTATTGTACTTACATGATAATATGCAGGTTGTTTTGCGATGTGAATATAAATAGCACAAGACAACCACACAACATGCGGAGTTTACTCGACGGCATGAAGGGGTATCTTTTTCCTTTTGTTTTTTATATTATGACCATAAATCTTTTGCAAAACTTATTGTATTCGAGACTATAATATATTATATTAACATTGAAATAGCAATGAAATAAACATACACATTTTTTCTAGATAATATATACTTCCTGAAGGAAAGTAATACTCTTTACATATTCAATGTGGGGCGGAGTTGCTACTATGTAGGTAAGTACACAAGCATGCGATGGTATGCAGACAAATAACAATAGCAATAAGAAACTTTTATGATAAATTGATAGTCAATAAATAAATACAAGATATTTAATAAAGTCACTACAAAACGATTTAAAGTTATTGCTGAAATATATAATCGGACCATGTACAATTGTAGACGTTACAATAGTTTCTCTTTGCGAATCGGCAAACACGTTATTTTAAGATATTGAGTGTTTGGATGAACAGACAAAGATTATAATTTGTTAGTTTGCTCACTAATAAATAATAATGTGTTGTGTATCTCTAATACCACACTTGGTGTAGCAGCAGCTATTATTGTGATTAAACAATAGTTCGTAAGAAAATCCCCCTTTCCCAACAATGATTTTACTTGTTTAATAAGCAAACAAGACATTTTATCTTTTGGAAGTAAATGCGCATACATGCAAAATAAAGTTGTGAATGACTGCCTCTTTGCAAGCACCACGATGTAGGTTGGTAGGTAGACAGCACAATAAATACAGGAAATAAGTCATACCGAACAAAAACAAAAAGATCAACAACTTTCTCTCTCCTAAACAAAGAATTTCATTGACGAGTTGACTCAGAAGCTGTGTTCAAGCGGAGTACGTATTTTATCATTGACATAATATAGGCAACATTGATACTTGCAAAAATTGGTGTGCGTGTTTATGTGAAAAAGGAAACAACGCAAATCACAGAAAATGTTATATTTATTTTACTCACAATCAGACTTCACAACAGGACATTAAAAAACAGAAATATTTTCTAAGCACAGATTGTTTTTTCATCGATTTTGAATTTAAGGAAAATATCTTTAGCTATTCATTCTGAGATTTGTACTCACAGAAAGTTTTTATTTCGCGTGTGTGTGTATGTATTTACATAGGTTACGGGTAAAGCCCAACTTCTGACGGCCGAGTTGAATGAAATCGGGTCGGACGGGACACATCGCATCATTTCATTTATAATACAGAAAAAGTTTTTACCTGCCCGCGTAACAATATTTTTTACAATACAACACAACACATACTGATCTATTATTTAGCTCTTTATTCAGTTTTTGTGCAATGTCTTTATATACGTCCGGTCGTTCTATTTTGGTCGCGATTCTTCTTTTCTTCTCTTGTTTTCCTTTATTCTCTTTCAAAGAACTCCACCATTTTCTTCTTTTCATTCATTTTTATCCCTTCTTTCATTCGCAAACTCGATGTGTAACTTTGCTTCTAGTATTTTCATCTTCATTCAGCTTTCATTCCTTTTTGGTTTTTACTTTTCTCAAAGTGGTTATGCTACACAGAAAGTACAAAGAAGTAAAAGATCCCGTCACGCCATTTCTTCTTGGCTTTTATAAACTTTTTCGTATTCAGGATTTTAGCCTAAATAAAATTGTGTACATATGTACCTATTTAGCATTAAGAAAACATGGAATATGATGATGGAATACATTACGGGTTAAATAAATCTGTTAAGAACATACAGCAGTAAAATATGTAAGTAAGGTGCTAAATGTGTTCCTCTTATCAAAGCTTCAATGCGATATCCAAAAGTAGCTAAATCGCACTGAAGGAGATGGATTGGCTTACGTTAAAAGTTTTGTAATGGTAAAACTGTTAATGTGATGATGAAGAAGAGAGTCTTTGCCGACATATATGTAAAGACTAAATGTAATATTGAGAGTATGCCTTTTCACGTTTACTCCCAAAGAGTTGAGCATCAGTATCGATACAGAGAAAAATGACGAGCTTCCATAGAATTCTGAATGACTTTCTTATGTATTTTACTCTAAATGCTGTATTCGCTCTTTTAACCTCTTCTCATAATAAGGCTAAAAGAAGTATCTGTTTTGGGTCTCTGGCTAGAATCATAATAAGTAACCTTACCACTCCGAAGTCTCATTGATACTCTGACGTAATCAAATGGAACGTCAGTACAGAAGTGAACGAATGGCTTAGCTCATCAGTAAGTTAACCTTTAATATTGATTATACCACATTTTTGTTTACTATCATACAACATTTTTAAAAATGGGCTTGCCAAGATAAATTATAGCTTTTCATTATTTTTCTACTCTATGTATAGTTTATAATCGTGAATCCAAGTGAACTAAATAAAACTCGGTTATATTGTAGTATACGAAAGTATTGGGAGGATAAATTGATAAAGTAAAAATAGAACGAAATGCAGTGTTACCTGAAAGCATAAACGGATTGGAAAAACGTGTATACATATCTTTAGCGTTTAAAATAATGGACATCCTTTGACCTTCAGAACGGCTAACCTCGGAAAGTAAAATGTTGCTTGAAACAGTAACGGAAAAGCTATGGAAAAACCTTCAATTTTATTGTCAGTCAATTTCTGCAACTTAATTTATCATAAACTGGTATGTGTGTCATTTCAAATGAAAACAGTAAAGCATGCAAACTGTTTGTCAGCCTTCAGTTACACTATTATTGCATGTCGACCAAAGGTTAAAGTAATAATTATTACCTAGAAATTATGAATTTCCAAATTTGAGTAGCCGCAAACAACACCTTGTATTTACCACTTTTTTAACTTTAAAGCTTTTCTTAAAAACGCAAACGACAAAAAACAATAAATCGTCCCATGAGCACCTGAAAAAATAATAGCTTGAGCAACAAGCATTCTATACTGCAGCTATAAATGGGTAAGAATAATAATTCCAAGCAAACCGCATTCCTATAATATAGCAGCTGAAAATAGCATAATATTCTTATGATTACTCTTGGAACATATTCACTTCATCTTTTACAAAACACCGTTTTTTCTGTTTACTCAATTGTGAAATTCCCGTAATTGAATATTTATGCCGTGTGTTTATTGCACGCAGAAGTATTCAACTCATACATTTAGCCGTCCCATGTCGAAAGAGTTTAGATAAAACCGAGATAAATAGTAAACGACAGACTCACACAGAAACTTTTTCTGGTTTGCATTTTATCTAAGTACGTTCATGTTCTCTCTCCCTCTCTTTCTAAAATCAAGAATAATAGGTGCTGAGCAATGTACCAAAATAGTACATAATTTTATGCTGGTAAATTATTCATGCATGTATGTTTAAACAGCGACTTTACAGGAGTAGTAGGTGGTAGTGGCGGTGGTTAGCACTTTTTTGCAAATGCAAAAAATGTACTGTTACATAAACTATGAGATGTGCTCTTTCAAATAAGAAAAATTCGAAGAAGCCACTGCCACTATTTGAAGATTAAAAGAAACACTCTTTGAAAAGAGATCTTTAGCTTTTCAAAAAAAGCGTCTTGTGTATTATGTATGCAGCCAGATAGACCTATTCCACCCAGAAAAAACCCAACCATAATGCATACTTTATTTACACAAACCCCCAAAGAGATTTTTTCTTTGTCAGTTTTGGTTGGGCTGGTTGTTTGTGTAGATTTTCTAAAAACGTATTGTACGCATTCACTTGATTTTTCTCTCTAAAGCTTGTTGTAAACTCCTAAACTAAACGAAAACTTTCTTCTTGAGTGCAATTGTCGTTTGCAATCCATCAAAATTTACATTTCGTTTTCTCGAAAAGAAATAAGTTGGGTTCCAGCCTATTTTTATGTGTGTACCAGTAGAACAACTATGTGCACAAGTTTTATGTATACTGTTTTATGTAAATCAGCTTACAATAAAATGATATGTGACCGAAGAAGAAAAAACATGCATAATTTAATATATTATCATGTACTGACTCAGCTTTCATCGGGAATCGTAAGCTTTCAGTAACCAAAAAGCGAATAGCTATTTCATAGCCGGTTTATATAAGTGACACATAAGTAATAAAGGAAATGGAAAAAGGTATTTCACGCGGCTGCCCATATAATAAAATTTTATCTTTTGGTTCGTATTGAGTTGTATGCATATGAGCTTGCATTGCTTTTGCTACAGTTATTCTCTCTAAAAGTCTAAAAGTTCATGTTTGAGGGAAGCGTTCATAACCAACTCATGAGTCCTCAGACAGAAATATAAATTTAACTCTTATGGGACGAATCGTTTTATTGCACATAAACGTTTATCCCTTTTGTCTGTAAGCCTTATATGAGTCCATTTTATTATATGCACATTCATTTTCACATTTTGTTATCTTTTGGCTGTATCAAGTCCATTTATTAAAAGCGGAAAGAAAACGACAGAAATCATATGACAGTGCTTTTATATTACTCAAATTTCATTCCAACTACACAGACAAGTGGAAACAGTAAATGCATATAAAGTGCTTTCTTTGCGAAAGAAGATGCACAATAAATACAAATAACCATACCAAAATCATTCCAATCTATTTGCTTTTTTCGATGACAAAGTAGTATAAGAACCTTAGCTTCTACACAATATACACACTGGCGCACACGTCACAAACTTGCAAGACACCAAACCATGTGATGCGATGTTATCAGATAAAAGGATAAGCGATAGAGAAAACTCCCACATAACGCTTATTTTTTCAATTGTACTTTGCAATGTTTATACAATAATCGATAGTGATACGACCATCACTCCACAGAATACAGATAGACGTCATATTTTTGTTGTGTAAAAGGCTGGTACCAAAAACCAACCATCTGAAATCGTTACGTGTTGTGGATTACGCGAATGTCAAGAAAAGAAATATTCATATGTCAATACATATATAATGTGTTATAATTTGTATTCTTTGTGTATATTGTCACTACTAACCTATATAAAAATTATTCTACTAACCTACTAACAATACATGTTTTATCTATTAAGGTAGCATGACCGAAATAGGCAATATGTATAATGTAGTATTCTATTTTTATGGTGCTTATAATTCTAACTTTAATGCAATATCATTCAGTCAGTGTGGTAGAGTATAGATCTTAATGCTACTATTACATACTTTCTTCACTATATGTATACTGCCATGCTGATACGCATAATAATGGAAACTCAAGTGTGTGTAAAAGACTTGGCAGCTTCACGCTGTGAACTCGGCTTGCATCATGCATTTTCATTGTAGTTAATACACTTTTCATTTATATTTTAGTAGTCATCATCATCATAACATTAACATTGTTGTTGAAAGTAGCCACTGCTACCGGGATATATTTTTTAACTATAACACCCGACAAGTCCTTTCATTATATTTTATCATCTTAAACTTTCGGTGGCATTTGATGAGTAACCACTCAGTGTAGATAGGATCTTTTCTGACAGTACATATCCCACCACAGAAACTCTTTAAGTACCTATAAAAATCTATTTATTTCACGTGCAGTCTTTATACTTTTATAAGTACTCATTTGTGTTTTCAAATTGTCCATTTGTCCCATACGTGATTCCTTTCGTATGGGTGCATCAGTTCACTGCACTGCCATAAGTGCACATCCGTTCATCAGGATTAGAACCTCATTGAATTTATTTGTCATTCATAAAGAAACTTAACACTTCTGGTAAACCAAACTGAACGTAACACAATGGAAAACTTCGATTTGTTGGTTTGTCAAATAATTTTATTGACACAATTAAAATACTTTCGAATTCTTGACAGCTTAATGATTGTTAGTTTATGCATACTAAAAGGTCTTATGCTTTTTGATAGAAATTGAATATAAACATTTTATCAGTCTAGCAACATCATAATATGTAGCATATATAACACAATGCACTAACTCTTTCCATTTATCTGCATTTACCAAGATAACATATCAACGTAACTTTTACTTTGTTTGACATTTATAAAAGCTTAAATAAGCCCGTCTGTTAAACCATTGCATTGGACAGGATAAACTCCAATTTTCCTCTGTTCTGTGTTCTGTGGTGGACTCAGCGACTCATCCTCTAAAAATACACACAAATTTTCCTCTCACAAAATCTACTAAATTATTTACTCCTCTGGTAAAACGCAAAGAAGGGTTGGCTAACTACATTACTTACTTCATTCCTTCACTTGGAATTTCAAGAAAAGATAAGTCTTTTGAGCTTCTGTTTGACACAATAAACATGCTTGCATGCATTGAAGTTGAAGAGGGAGTGGGAGGTACATAGTTGTAGTTGTGCAATAAAAGGCAACGGGTTTATTGTGCTCTTCTCTTCCATTTCCATACACTCTTTCTCAAACTTTTTCTTTCCTTTTTGTTGGTAAGTAAAAGTGGGAAAAACCACAGGAGTGATTCGGGAATACAAAACAAGTTTCATTCCTGTCACATGTTTATATACATTTTGTTCACTCGCTTCAACTGTTGGTGACTTATTTTTATAAGCTTACTTCCTTCCTATTTTACTTCACTTTAATATACATACTGTGTGTATACTTATACTACTTTTCGGAGAAGAAAATTGTGTGTCCTCTCCTATTTCTCTCTCTCTCACTTCTTCGCTTTCAGTGATTGACACAGATGAATTCCTTCTTTTTTATGTCTGTATGTAATTTACATAGTGAACGCGTATATAACAAAAAAAAGTTTTGTACTACCACAAAACTTTCATCTGCTGGAGAATACCAACAGCACGACAAACTACCACATTTGCTTTCGCTCGACCGATAAAAATACAAAGAAAATCGATGCATGGTATAGTGACGCCGTCTTTATTGTGCCACCACTGCTATCACTAATGCACATAAGTATAAAGCTAGCAAAAACCAATGCAATTTCCTTTTGCCCACCAGTCAGTTCTACAAATGTCAAGCACAAGAAAAAGGTCTAGTCTAGGCTGACTGACTGACGTGTGCAAATGCATACACATTTAAGCCACTTTTTTTGCTTTCCCCTTTTTGGTATATATTATGATGCAGATTGATATTAGTACTGTGTATTCCCACACGTATGCTACGGTATTACGTAAGAAGAAGAAGAACCGGCTGAAAAAAAAGAAGTAAAAAGGTTGCATTCCACCGTGGAAAATTTCTGCACTGCTGGAATTTGAATGTTAGGGCATACTGTTTCATCAATCAGAGTACTGCGTTGCTTGAAAGTGGAAGACAGTACCGCCTGACTGTGGCTACATTTAAATTCTATTAGTACCGTCTATTTCGGAAGAAATTTCTTTGACATTTTTCTTCCTACTTTGTCATTTTTGCTCTCCTGTTGAAAGAAGTTGCAAAAAATTGCATTACAAAATTATATACGCGTTGAGAGTGGCATGTATAGGTATGCTATTAAACGGCAAACATAGCAATTAAATTACTTGCAACACTTTATATTTTGCTATAAAGTTTGAAACAAGAAAGCGTCTTCCATGGCTTCTTCCTTTGTTTCAAGTATGTTAAATGTTAACACATTCATACTTGCATACTGTGCTCGCTTATCTAACATATTAAGCAATTTTCATCTCACACCAGCTATTTATCTCTTCATGACTCCTTTCCATTATTCAGCGTGCCCTACTGCTACCACAACCATTTCCGACGTAATAAGAAGCGGAATCGGTGATAAGTCATAGTTAATTAAGTTACAAAACAAAAGCCATGTTACGGTGGTATTACACAACACTAAAATGACACCACGCAAGAATCAAGACACAGTCGCAATCTTGATGATGATGGTAACAAAGAAAAAAAGATTTCTGCTTAAACTAACCGAATACATTTGATACCAAATACTTTCTCTTTTCATTTTAGTATGCATGCATGAAATATCATGATAATTTTTTTGAAACTTTATTTCATGACAAATTAAAAGAGAGGAGTGCGTGCAGTGATGAAAATTACGAAAAAAAGAAATTTTCTAAACGATGCTGCAGATGTTGCATAACATGTATTTAAAAATATAATGTACGCTAAACTTCCCATCATGTTGTGACAAAGCGGTGGAGAAATCGCATGGCTTTATCCACGAAAAAGCAGAAATGTAAATACGACTTTATATCACTTCTGACGAAAGTATATTTAAAAAATATATTATTCCTAACGAAGTGCTCATATAAATTATGTATGAATACGCTTACAGACATACATGCATAAAGCACACATAATATGGGTATATAATTCTTAAAATAATTCTCTTTAACAGACAATTACAGCAGACAAAGTGATGGCCTAAATAAACCCACAAGTGTTTATAATGGTATATTATGTCCACATGAAAATATCTATGCTTATTCCAACCTATCCAAAAAAGTGTCTGGGTGTATGACAGCAAAATTTCTACAGTTCCATGTTCCTTCGCTTTAGCTTGTAGTCTTGGTCGTGTACACAACATTTGCTTATAGGAAGGAAACGTCATACGTGACATGAATAAAGACAAACTCGGAGAAAGCAAGTAAGGCGTAATTTCTTAAATTCAAAAGATTCCTTAGTTGGGTCTAGCCATGAAAAGTGTGTGCGATGGGAGCTTTAAAACTTTCTTTTAGGGTAATTATCGCTGGCGTATTCCACTCCTCTCTGGACGTCTAAAAACCCACATAAATGTTATTTGGTAATTTTCTACACATTCTCTCATAGTAAAAAATGTTTCTTTTACTAGGTCCTCCCGAAAATAGCTTAAAAAACCTTTTTTCTACATAAGATGGTTTGAAGCTTTTAAAATAGTCGTAGCAAGGAGAGAAAAAGTGACTATCCATGTTTGATTAACAGTCAGTAGCAGCATACAGGGTTATACAACCAAACTAAGGTAAATATTCTAATAAAAGTGCTAATTGGCATGCTTCAAATTGAGCTCAACTCCCACACATCCTGATAGTAAAACGATGTTTGTTCCATTATTAATTAGACACAAGATTTTTTTATCTCACTTACATCATACACAGCCAACTTGAAGGACAAGAAAACTGTAAAGGGGTAAGTTAAGTATAAAAGGAAAAGGTAAGATTCAAATGTTTTTCTTTTCAACTTTCTTTTTACTACCTTTTATCGCTCAAAAAAGTTAGCAAATCAAGTTCAGAAACTGACTTATTCCCAAGTATGTATTTTTCTTGTAGTGTATCCATATGTTAAAAGAAATTTTAAAGCTATAATTCATTCACAAAAAAATTTGATACTAAAAGTAATATAATGGAGGTATCAAGATATGGAGAGGACAAGCATGATAATTTGAAAGGAGGGATATGACTCCAATGTATTCCAATATTGGTTACTTTGTATCAATAGATACCATAATTT
>JAQFXM010005961.1:0-14022 GCA_034693345.1 Entomobrya multifasciata | reverse complement strand
CATAAACTGTACATAATAAGCATAAGCACACGGACACGTAGTATTTGTTGCCATCAATGGCAGCTAAAATATAAATTCCCAGACGTAAAATAAATTCGAGGTTCATTAAAAGGCTGTATGGAAATTTTGGGAAAGAAAACTGCGACTAAAATTTAATGAGGAAAATGAATGAAAATGAAAACGTCTAGTTTACATTTTTACATTACATGCCTGATTGAAAGATAACAGTTTGCGATTTCCCCATTCATGCTAAAGGATAAACATTACATAATTGTTCAGATGTACGGAAAACTGAATAGGGATAATAAAATATCGATGTTGTAAAGTTGCGTACGTATGAATACACAAGTGGAATATACCTAGAATTTTATTCATGATTCACTAACATGATTTATTGTGTCATCATATACTATTCACACTTATTGATCCGGAATTCTAACGATCAAATAATGAGATGATATAATGATAAATTATTTCTGACACCTGATGTTTTCGTGCGAGGAAAAATGATTCAAGTTTACTTCGCAGTTAGCACTTTTTACAGCTCTTTTTTATATTTTGGTTTTTTTTATTTCCTCATTAGAAGATGACGTCATACAAGATCCCGATATGTCAAAAGTGAAGACGGATATTACATATTAAAATAAAAAACCGTTAGAAAATTTCTATGAGCGTTTTCCAAACGTTTCAAGACAATAATATAATCGTTAGAAACCAGAGGATCGCATGAAGCTCAACAATTTTTTCTTATTTTTGGAAAGATAATTCTGTGACCTATGATCTTTATTAATGTTTGGCATTTGGTGTAAGTGATAGCAAACGTTTGTAAACTTGTGATTGATCACGTTTCCCATTTTTTCAACATCAAAGGAAATTCGTTTTTATTTTTTATCTTCATTAACAAAATATAAAAGGAAGCATGTTTTACTTCTTTTTAAACTCTAATTTGTAGTTTTTATGATTTGTTTTATGTGTTATGAAAATGTGAAGTTGATTGGTCTATGCTATTTGACAAACGATTGAGTAATGTTGTAATAATTTAAAATAAAATATTTCTGATGCGTCTAAATTTAGATCAAGAGTTTAGGACAAATATAATTTCCTTTTGTTTTGTTTTATAAGCTAATTAGCAATAAGTTTGACTTGCTATTTTCTGAGAACGATCAAAGAAAAAGAAGTAAGTTCGTAAATAATGTGAACGAGTTGTTAAACTATGGGGAAAGTTTTAGCCGTTTTATAATAGGATTTATGCTTTGTTTAAATCGTAGTGCTCATTGCTTATTTTTGATATTGAGCGTCCCTGAACTTCTGTACACACTTAAATAGAACAACATGCTTACTTCACAAATTGAATATTGATACGTGATAGGAATACGTATACATGAAATGATTATATGCCCACAGAGAAATTTAAAACTCTTAAAACTCCTCCAGCTCAAATCGCTAGATCAATGGATATCTATTTTCATAACACCCTCGCCGCAAAATTTTCCACGATGACCTTATATTTTGGTTTCACCTTTCAGTAATTCCATTCTATACACCAACAATTTCTGAAGACACCTGACTATTGCGTCGTAATTCTTATGAGTTGTTTACTTTTTAAGATTACCGTGTAAAGTGGCACCTTTAATTAGAAACATAATATTGGCTCACTTTCAAAGGTATCAATACAAATTACAAATGTTTTGACGAACTGATGACTTGAGTAGGGGAAATGGTCACAGAGTAGAACAGAGGAGCTAATCAGTCAAAATCGTATGTATTCGGTAGTGTACCAGTGTATCCATGAAGATTTTCAACTTGCACAAAACTACTCAGAAGTTATAGCTAAATGCACTTCATAGGCTGGTAAAAGCAGATTTTATTTGAAGTTCATAAACAAAATTGAAGTCAAGCCTTCAAAAAATTTGGTCGCTATGTTATAATGGTACGTTACCGCTTACATGCCTTATAAGCAGGAAAATATAGTTCTCTTCTTATCTAGTTATATTTATTTATCTATGGAAATGGTAAATGTTTTCAACGACCCATCTGATGTTTCAAAATTATACAACTATTTTTCCGTTTTAACACTTTATACATTCATAAAAACTTCAAGTTCCGAAAACAAGAACCCCCACTAATTGCAAATGACAGGAAAAAACATGGAATGGGTCATGGACCTTACAAACTTACATTGGGTTATGTGTCCAATAATAGTTTATACAGTACAGTGTACTCCCACGCAACGTCACTTGAAACTGTGTTTTACTGTCACTAGTTTCTTTACCAAAACACCAACCCAATTTTTTTTGTAATTCAACAACACTGGTTGTTTTGAAGTTTTAGTTTCAGTACTGCTCCTGCCCATACTTCATTTATTAATCTCAATTGACGCTCTAACCATTAGTTTGAATGAAGTACTAGACTTGATGGTAGTTGATTGAGAAAGGTAGGTTTCATAAGAAATGATGTAGATAGGTAACTCGAAAGATCTAAGTAGCTCTATCAGATGATCTTTCTCCTGTCCACAATTTGGGGATTGTGTTTTGAGGTATTAATGATAATAGGTTGGTTGTGAAGTGTAGCCGGAGCCGTTCGTTATACCCGGAAAACCGATGCTTGACTCGATGCCACATTTCACATATTATTTGCATAAATAATAAAATAATAACATTTGATATGAGAATGATTTTTAATCGTCTTCATTTTATAATAGAACTAAAGGTACACCTAAGCTATGGCATGCCATAATTGATTTTGAGTATTTGGATGCTTCAGACTTCAGTAAAGTTCAGGCTTCAGACTAATCTTAAGTCTTCGAGATAATATTTTGTAGAGTGCATCCATTCTTTAAAAATGTACGAATAATGTATGCGTTTAAGCCATTGTCCTCTTTTTTAGCATCATTTATTACAATTGCATTTTACATGTCTTATGAAATCAAAAGGCGATTTCGAAATATTGCAATGAGCCTCTGGTGAAACGAAGTAAAGAAGGAAATGACTAAATGAAAAATCAGTTCAATTGTTACGGGCTAGTTCTGCTGTGCATTGCGTTTTAATAAAACTATTCACACGAAGCTTTCATGAAAACAAAGAAAAATACAAACAAAATTGTAACAGCCACGGGACAAAAAGTACACGTATATTGACGCAACATTGTTTGCATTCGTAGTCATTACGGTACCATACCACATGTGCCTGATCGAAGTGCAGGGCAGTGCCGGAAGTCGTGCTTTCTCCAGCTTTCTACTTTTGGACTTTCTAGTTGGATGACTTGTGTTCTGAAACGTGATCAAAACATGTGTGAGCTTGTAGCTCAGCCACGTTCATGGTACTTCTAATCCTGCTGCAGAAAGTTATTGTAAAAAACAAAGGAAATAATTAGTTTAATCCAATGCAGACATCGAAAGAAGAGAAAGCAGAGTTTTTGGTAAAGAAACGGTTTTAGGAAATTGAATACTAAAAGCAAATTAAAGCACAGTCTAAGACAGATGGTGTTATGTAATCAAGTTTCGATCACTGTAATAAGTATTATGATATATATATCATTCTTTCATTAAGAAAACTACAAGTTACAAACAAATAGAGACGAAAGTGTTTGGACGAAAAGGTAAATAGATTTTTGTAATTGATCCAGAATAAATTATGACTGGTTCTTATAGTTGTTATGCAACCGAGCCATTCACCTGCCAAATTTTAGTGACCTTTATTTTCAGAGGTATCTACTGATATGGAATCGAATGATAATAAAATATGAGATAGTTATGATAACTTGCAACTTTTGCCATTTAGGCGCAATCCAATGCCAGTTCCACAACATTAGGTTTGGAACACGGCCTCCAGATATTATTGCCTAATTAGCAGAATCCAAAATAAATTTGTTTTGGAATTTACGGTTGATGATTGTACGATGTCTTGTTAAAGTAAAAGCCAAAACCAGCCGTTCGTTAAAAAATTTACTAAGTAGTTCCTTTTGCTCATACTCAAATACGGATATAAACTTCTTGCGAAATTCCTGGAGAACGTCAACATATTCGTCTTACATTGCCCCATTTCATCTCACCATTCTTATACTAATGTTACCTTTCTTAGAAAACCCGTTCTAACCTCGTTGTTTTGTTTACAATTATCAGGGTCTTCCTTCTTCTTCTCATCCAATAACTTTCTATAAATGATAGATATGATTTGGAGTAGAAATAGGTATTTCAAAATTTTATAGCTAAATTGCAAATGTCAACGGTCTCCCAGGAGATGAAGATACTCGTGTATTAGTGTAAAGTAAAGTAGCCTCACCGACTCACCGGCACTCACACAAGTACACAACACGTCACTCATTAAACTACCCATCAAAACCAACAATCTACGTCATCGGATTAACCAAGAAAACCATTTTATCATTCGCATCACTCCTCATCACTCATCGTTCACCAGGAACTCAGCAAGGCCACTGAGAATTACATCACTGTTTTCTTCCAAAATTTCACCAAAGTAAAGTCTAGCCTTACGCAAACCCGCCTGGAAGACTCGTAATACAAAATCGAATTTCTTATCAATCACCAGATTCTGAACCTTTTACTTTTATTCTTATTACATTACTTTTTATCACGCTCTACCCCACGCCAGTATATCATGGATGTAAAATATTATGGCGGTGTGGGTCGTTTCATTCTTTTTCCAAAACGTGAAAGTTTTTGTGTTCATTTTTTACCACAAAAACTAAGTAAGTCTAAACTGAATGACAGCCTCGCAAATCCTTTCTAAAAAATTACGAACTCGAATCATCGTCTTTTTCTTTAAAAAAAGAGTTTAAAAATAGCATCGAACATTTCCGTTCTCAACAGAAAAAGTTTCGGTGTGTATCAGCGGTGATATTGAACACGACGTAAATTTCTTAGCATTATTTAAAACAAAAAACTTTTTTTTTGAATCGCCAAAGAATGAGAAAACACCCGCACTCGTTAACAGCACCTGTTGTGTGTAAAAATCGTTGACAGGTAACGCTTGCATTATGAACCAAAGAATTTAGACACATACTTTCTACTTCAAACTTCTTGTTATATACCACAAAATAATAATAAATGAGAGAGAAAATATATTAAGCATACGATTTGAACTACATTTCTCAACTATAACTGGTAATTAGAAGATTTCTAGGTTGTAAAAAAGCGTAAAATTCCGCTTGGCTGATGTTTTTTTTGTTTTTTTATTGTTTTGCTGGCACTTTCCTTGTTTTTCAATTTAAAAGACAAGTGGCTATCAAAACGAATAAAAATGTTTTCCGAAGCATGTCAAGTTTTGTCTCTTTTTTCTTTAAAATCACCTTGAATGACGGCATTGTGTTTCCATCACGACATGGAATGACGTTCATTATTTAATTACATTACAAGAAAAACAGTACAAGCCTATTTGCAAAAATAAGTGGGATCACTACTTGTTCTTATTTACAATCGATACTCTTGTTACGCCGTATTACATCATATGAATATGAATTAGTTACCGTTTCTACTAAACGTATTTGCTCGCTCATTTAAAAAGTTGTTTTCTTCCAACGATTTATTTGTGCAAAAAACATGCTTCGCTGAACCGTGTACAATATTCTTGTTCTATTATGATTTACTAATTGGCAGGATCAAATGAGAAATAGTTTCATTTGGAGCAGGTGCCATGTTATGTAAAACTATAAAATAGTGACTTAATGAAATGACAGTATAATTTGGGGGCAGGTGAGCTCATGGTAAAAATGACAATGTGGGATATAACGACAAATTATAAATGAATGGCCATTTTTAAGTATTTGCATTTTGTCATGGAAAGCAACCAATGCCACAGGTACAAAAGATCATTGTATGCACTGAAATATTAGCTAAAAGCCAATATAAAACTGGTTATTCAAAAGCTCTACCATGCACTACTCACTACTGTTAAAAATATGATGTATTGCGTAAGGTATATTTAGAGAATAGAAACAGATTTACCGTAAAATTCTTCGAAACAAAATGATCTGCCATGCCATGCTAATTTTGTACTTTTGTTTCCTTTGTTGTACAAAAATGACTGTCTGGTCTGGTGATGGTTAAAATCCATACTTCCTTCTGGGAACCCGATTATTTTCTACCACAAATGTTTGGAAGTTTGGATATGTTCAGACTTAATCCTTTGTAAGCTGTTTGGTGAAATATGACAAAAGCCTTCTGATATTCGAGGGTGATCAGTGATGATTTTACATGACTACGACAATCGTTTAGCAAGAATCGCCCACTTACACATTATGATTATGAGTGTCAGGTACGATGGATTTTTAAATTAAAGCGAAAGAACAAAGGAATGCCCAGTTATGAAAGCAGTAAAAGGCGCACATACACACGTATCAAAGCTTACTTTCATTCATGTGATTCACGTGCTGTGAAATCTCACGTGTACTTGACAGTGCATTGTATGTACTGTGTCAAATACATACATATTGTTTTCTTACACAAAAAATGCCATTTAAGAAGTCTTGCGTTGAGCAATATTTATACATTTGACATTTTACGTCATCAGTTCGCTAGTATAACTGTTTATAGGCTTATGCGTATTGGAATTTAAATGAGTAAATTTAAGAATTTCATGGATACACTTTCAAAACTAGTATTATGTATCTGTTTATTTGAATTACCAGAAAATTTAGTTTTAAACGGTTATAAAACCTATAAAACAATAGTTTAAACGTTTTTTGCTAAGATGCTAGCTGCTATGTTTTCTATAAGTGCAGTGCAAACCCATCTACGTAAACATTTTTTCACCTTTCATGTTTGGCTGGCTAGATTCTCATATTTGTCACATTTTCCAATGTTTACTTTATAATAAAGTAATTTTTCTGGATTTTTTGATGTTGAATATAGATTTTTTCAATTTCCGCCGATATACACAAGGTACACATATATACAAGGTACTAGACGCAGTTCATTTGTGTTCATTCTCTATTTTTCTGCCACTACTGTCCAGTTCGATCTTAGGATGTTTATGAAGATCATACATTTTTTTGCGCAGTATCTTCCCCAGTAGATGATTAGCAGATCTCATTAAAAACTACAACCCAAATATGACACTTCGGTGAACTGAACATTGGTTTGATGATGTTATCTATGCCGCGCTGAAAGTTTTAGAGTTGTGATGACATTTGCTAAAAATACATTTCTTTGATTAAATGATTAGCGCTGTTTGCTTTCTCTCAACTTTTGACAAGTTGGGTTTTAGTTCTAAAAAAAGATCCAGTATTTTAGAAGAGGGACAAAATTTGATGAAAATATTTATTTTGTTTTCGCTTCATTGCAGAAAATGTGTTGACAAGGTTTTCTAGCCCCCATACAAAAGCAAAAACACTTCAAAGCAAAGTAATCCTGAATCAGAAACCCAAAGCTGAAAACTACTAAAACGTAGGATTTTGTATTATTACCACAATGTGTCTTGACAAATTCCTAAATTCAAGTCATGGAGACATTTTATACATATATTACATAATTAGCAAAAATTGTGATTCTAATTGTGGATGTGAACGTGAAAATTAAAACAAAGATAGCTGAAGTTTGTTCAATTTAAAGATTTGTCCTGCTGACGCATTTTTTAAATTTTTTAACCGAATGGGACCTTGGAACATAATATACACTGAACGCAAGCAATGAAAAATGATTTTCATGTATCTAATAGTTCATAGTATATATCAAAATGCAGCGACGCAGTACCAACAGCAGAGAATTATAATATCAAAATTATCCTATACGTATGTATTATAATAAAAATCACGCTAAATTTAAAATTATTTATGTTGAGAACACACGACAATAAACTTTAGCTTCCTGACGTCATTTAAGTAACCTTTAACGTTCGGATAAGTTTCACATGACAGTTCTGAAATGCTTAGTAAAATATTACTTAATGCTTAACATGACGCCATCCTTATATACAGAAGAGTACAGAAGAAAATGGATTTTGAAAACTTTTCGAATTCTCTAGTTTAAGCTTTTAAAAATGATTTGCTATGACTGACTGCATCGTTTATACTAATTCAGTCAAATTCCAAAATGTCATTCATGGTCACGGTTCCAGTTTAATCCTTTTTAAAGCTATTTTGCAATTTGTTACGAAAATAACACTGATGTCTATAATTTACGAGTTGAATCAGAACTCGTCAACCAAACTTTGACTTTAAGCAATGAGTATACTCGGAGAATCAAATAATTTAATAAATTAAAGGTAGACTTAATGAGTTTCAGTAGTAATTCTACAAATATATACTTACTAAATTACAATGAAAATTGCTACTTCATGTGTAGTTGGATGCGGATGGTATTCATATGAATAAGAGCTTATTTGCACATGATGAAATGAAGCAACCAGAAAATTGTTTTGTTAAAAACTCGTGACTTTTAAACTTATGGTCGGGGCAGTGCTACGTACTACCCAGATATCGATGACATACTGATGGTTAGTTCATGAGACGAAACTGGTTCACTTTGGGCTTACGAATTGTTCTTGTTCAATTCAAACTACAAAAACGTATTGGTACACAAATTTATGAGCAGTGAATTCATAAAAGGAGGAAATTAACATTAATGCATGCATTTTTTAAAAGTTGTCAATCCTTTTTGTTTGAATATAATAAATAATTTCTTTGTCGTATCTATCACTCGTTAGTGCTTGTGGGAACTTAAAACTGCACATACTTTTATGTTAAGAACATGAACAAAACATTTACTTATCTCCATTTATAAATATATTCGATTGATCAAAAAACCCGAGTATTCAACAAATTCTATTTTACTTCAAAATAACCAAAAATAGCTCTTCCTTTTGTTTTCAGAAAATAATTGGTTTCAAATTACGATTTATTTGTCACACGTTCAAATCGTATTTTTTGCGTCCAACAACATGTTTATAATATTTTATGCAATAGATTTGTTTATCGTGCCATTATGAATAATTATATGCGCTTTAAGACATTTTTATCCTTACATCGTTTAGCAAAATATGTAGTCATAAAATTTTCTGACACATTCAACAGCCTCTGATATCAATTTCTGATATATTGACAGCGTTATTCAAAACTCGAGACAATGCCATTAAAAAATAGTATAAAAAGGACGACCAAACGATGACATTAAATAGTTATCTTTTGAACAGATACGAACTAACCTGCCACGCTAAAACAGGATTATCTGATTGATTAAATTCCCAATCTCTTTCATGTTTTTGTCATTTATTGGAATCGTTTTTCATTCTAGGATTATCTAAAATTAGAAAAATAATATATATGTAAGGTTAAAACTTAAAAAACGAAATGAAACGAAGTTTTTAAACACTGCTTAAAATTAAATTATAAAATTAAGTTACTCCCTTATTCAATCAAATATTCCATCGCCATTATCATTACAAAGTATATCAAACTCTTGCATCATTCAACCCTATTAAAAAACACATTTTAGTATAAAATGGATGCTAAAGTTTCAGAACAGATTTTTTTGCTGTAGAAACTAAAAATAACATCAATATGACATGGACATGACGTTGCTCTAATTATAACTATAACGCATTACGATACGCTATGAAAGTGATAACACAACCTACAATCTCATAAGCATGTGCATAGTTCAATCATTTGAATGAACAGTCTTGCGTTGTAGTAATTTGAGGCTTTAATTGAGGTTCGGCAGTGGCTTTGCTTTCAACTTTGAACCCTTTTTTGAACTCTTACTCGTGAATACTCTCACACGCAGGCCATCAAACGCAGATAAATGCATATTTACATCCCTCGTTTACCAGTAACTAACAAGATAATGTTATATTCGACGTGATGGAATAGCAAGTTACGTAAATCAAGCTATTTAACTAAACACAACGTACGTATCCCCGAGACAAGACCAAAATATGCCAGAAAAATTCTTGTTTGTCTGTTTCTCATAAGAACTATTGTGGTAAAATATCTCATTTCACGTAAACTCTACCTTCAAATATTTCATTTCCCTTTCTGGATTGTTCAGTGCATGTGCGCTACAAAGTGGATCAGCATTTCTACTACCATCGCTTTCTCTTCGTTTTCAATGTCATTTCATTTCAAATGGCGATACCATTCAATGAATTTTTAAATGTCAACTTGGTCAACTTTTGAAAATCTAAGGTCAAAGTCTGGAACTCCTCCGCAAATTTAAAACCAAGAACCTTCGATACATTTGATACATTTCAAAGTTTATTTAATTTTCCTTTACTATACAATTATCCATCTCTTCTTGTATGCTTATGAACATATTTCTCTGAGAAGGCTGCTACCTAACCTACACACAAATTTTGCACACCCTCTGTTCCCACGACCATTCTCCCAACCGTGCAACTCAAAGCGACAAGATGATTTTTTCACTGAATTAATTTCATCATCATATTCAATAGGTTCCGTTCTTCGGAAACCTTTGCAAAGTAGAATATCCTGAGTAAACCTCTCTCTACAAAGTATAGTGGAAATTGTCGTACTGAGCATTCCGCTCGATCGGGAAGAAAAGTAACTCGTTGGATTACATCGACAATTATAATTTATAATACCAAGCTTATTCAGGGTGAAATCTTCTTTTCAAGAGAAAGAGAACTATAATACATTGTGAGAAATCACAGTTCTTTTGATTCCTGGCTTTAAAATTTCTTATAAAACTCCTCCACCGCCAACGAAAATATAACTCACACACTGGCAACTTTTTATGAGATTTTTGAATCATTAATCATCATCTTCATCTCTTTTGATCATCTAGCAATATGTTTTTTCATTTCTTGCTTCGAAGGTATCTTTTCCTTTTATCTATTAGTTTTTCAATAGAAACAATGAGAAAGAAGCATGAAAAAGATTGAAATTTGGCAGCATCCTTATTAAATCTTTACCAGTTTTGCTACCTAACTTTGTTGTATAAGTTTAATGAGTTTTTGATACTTTTGTTATGCTTTCAACTTTGCACATAAAATTAATTTTGAGTAGGATATCATATATTTCTTATGTAGCAGCCAAGAAAATTGTTAATTTTCCCCAAATATGTATTTACCAAACTGTAAAAATTTCCATTGAATGATTTTCTGATATTAGAGCCTAGTACTTTCGCATAAAATATTAAACTTAATTTTAATCAGGCAATTATATTACAACATTACATTTAAGTTTCAAATCATTGTTCCATGCTCACTATACTTCTTCAAACATTACTGCAGTGTATCTACACTAAATCAGAATACGAACGGATTCCATTCATGATCATTTAAACTACAAAAATATGCTTTAAGGAACAATCAAACTCGACAAATGAAGTACAAATGACATCCGGCCCATAGTCTATTTCAGTTCGCTGTGTACTAAATTGAATTATCTAAGTTGGCTAAGCAGAATAAAAATATGTATCTATTCCACTGCCTACGCGTAAAGCGTTCTCTAACATTAATTTCACTACATTTCTCAGCTAACAAATGGATATAACGAAACAAGGCAAAAATAATCTTCTGGATCACTTGAGCATTTTAAATTGGCTGATGATATTTGTCTGCCTCAAGTCACTGTACTCCTTCTGCTCGGTCTCCCTTCAAATCTAGAAAACAAGATGGGTTACTCTTATCCGAAGACCAAACTTCAAATTAACTTTAAAAAGGCAAAATATGAATGTGTATTTATTAAATATTAATTAAATTATAATCGAAATGAAATTGAGCAAAATTAATAGTTTAAAGTAATTTTTGTGTTCAGTGTCTCTCTTTCTATGGTAATAACTTCTTGGAAAATGAAACAAATCAGCAAATTGATGTGCCTCGGGATAAAACTGACAAGGATTTACTTGGCATTTTCCACATCTGCTCTTATTCATACGCTAGCATTTTTCTTCATTCACTAGTATAGAAGGTGGAGAAGCAAGAAATATGAATTGAGCGAGATCAGAAAGCATGTAGTTATTTTATCACGAGAAGATGTTCAACGGAGAAATCGTTGGAAGTGAAAGCTGATTCTAATGCCTTGCTTATAGTTTCCTGCTTTCTCTCCTCTGCACCTGCAACTGGGTATAATAAGGCAACCCAGCGCTGAATCTGCCCATTACTCCCGCAGCTTCCAGACTGGAAACAACTCAAAAAAGATTCTCACAACAAACACAACTCTGTTAATTCTGTAAAATTGAACTCGAATAATATAGTTTCAAATAACCCCAAAAACTACCGTTTACGAAAGCTTAGCTTTTACATTCATCATCATCATAGTCAAGTTGGACTATGAAAGATTTCTGCAAGATGAAACCGCTCGCAAATAATACGACAGCAGCAGCGACTGCCACGGATATTAGTGAAATTAACGGGAAAAGGCAAGCCCAGTTGGTTGCGTTAATAAATCCCGACGAAAATAGGGACCAGTATAAAGGCTGGATCTGTATTTTAGCTTCAGACGAGTTGCCGCCAGGTAAGAATTCCCCAAGTAATTAATTAATTATTTACCTAGTGGGAAAAAATGATCCCTTCTTTTTTATGATTATAATGAATCGGTTATAACATTTTGTAATATTTTTAGAAATGGAAAACCCAAAAAGTGGAACAAACAAAGCTTATCTTGGCCAACTACGTTTTACACTCGACCAACAAAGAGAACTTCTCAACCGACTCTACTGTCCAAAGAAAGTGACAGCAAACACGACCACCACCCATCACGAATGCTTGTACATTGGAAAATATTTCATTTCCGGTTTGCAGAATGGAGAAAAATCCTTGAAAATTAAATGCAAATCAGACAAAAACAAAGATCCGACTTTGGAATTTCTAAGAAAGGAGAAATGTAAGTTTTTGGTTAATGAGCTTGATGACTGTTCCATGATTCTACTTCCTGTGGCCGAGGACGCCATAATTAGTCCGACTAATCTTGATGGAAATGTGAGAGCTTTAATTAGTGGAGCAGATGAAAATGATTTTCCCTTGGCGATCGGATTATTCCTCAGCACCACACCACCTCCAAAAGAACAGTGGAAATCCTTGATGGGTTGCGTGACAACCTTGAAGGGTAACTTGTTTAAGAAAAATAAAACAGTTTCTAGGGAAATAGGGGGGAGTAGAAACAGATTCGAGTTTCTGAAGTGGATTTCCACAAAGAAGCATCAGAACAGAATTGAAGAATATTGCCAAGGGGAACGGGAGGACGGAGGTGGTAAAGCAATTGGAGTAGGAAGGAAGTTTCAAAAAAATAGGAACGCCGCCGGCCAAAGAAAGGTTAAAAGGATTAAATTTGGTGGAGGAAATAAAGGAGGAAATCGCGATGTTCTTGAGAAGAATGCGGGGAAGACGGCGTTGGTGGTGGAGGACAAGCAATTGATTAGGATTGAACTTAAACCGGATCCATTGATTCAAGATAGCTCATTCCAGTTCCGCTCTGGGGACCTTCTCAGATTAAAGCTTACCATGTTTGAGTTTCCGTTGGATAATGGATATGAGTTGGACATTGACTTCTTACAGGTAAAAAATAAGTAGTGCTCTTTTTATAAAAATAATTTTAAAGTAAGATATAAAAATCAAAAAAGCTAAAAGTTTGGTTTGATCTTAATTCGTGTAGAATTTCATGTGCGAAACGGACGCTTTACAAAGCAGCTGCCGCTGTCGCCGTATCAGCAAACTAGTCCATCGAACCATCATAACAGATTTCAACTGGGAACGAGGAGTAAACATTTCCGGTCAACAGTTTGCGGTTTGTTGGATTCCCATGAAAATTCCTGACATGGATCCGGATGAAAATGCAGATGGCCCTATGGCTTTGGCGAGTACCTTGTCATTGGACAAGTTCAAGGTGGCAAGCTCGCAGTATGAATTACAGGTATGTGTAACATGCATGAATAAAATAACAAGCTATTTTACACACTATAGTTTGAACTACATAATATGTAGTGTCAATGTCATCCATTCCATATATAACAAACCATTCACATTGGCCATTGTTTTTTTTGCAAATAGATACGCTTGTACAAGGACGATGAACAAAGCCACTACATCCTATCCGCTAGCTCTTTTC
>JAQFXM010005960.1:0-14023 GCA_034693345.1 Entomobrya multifasciata | reverse complement strand
TATTCCATATACAATCACTGTATTTCCTGCTGCATGTATAGAAAGGAACCAGAATGGTAACAAAGTTAGATGAATCAGCCGAAGATTTTGAAGATTCAAGTCGAATTCAAACCATTCGAATATTATATTATGAACGGGTTCCAATGGATGGAAAAACATTGGTAGAAGGATAAATGGTAAGAGCCATGATCCAAAGGCAATGGAGGAAATGATAATTTCTCCCATGCGTGTACTTTTTTTGTGTTCATTGTCCAATTCAATTTCGCGTTCTTTTAGCCAAGTTGAGATCTATAAAAAATCTTGTCGTTTTATTGCAGTCATTTTTGGTTATCAAAATGTATAAAACAAAACATACCTGTGTATGATAGTGAAACATTTGGTTTTGCACATACATGATTTCATGCTGTACCAAATATATTCGAAATGCCAACAGGTTTATAGTCATGAGTAGTATTAGTTCGCCCCATGTGAGAACTAGTATTGCAAATTGTGTTGCCGTTTTCAACTCATCGTCAGCGTTTTTGACCATTATATAAATCTGAATTGGGTACGATACGCACAACATGTAGCCACAAAACATGCATACTAACCTGAAAAATATTAGAAAAAGTACTTACATTAAAAAATGACTTCTTAAATGTGTGTAAGTAATTTGAAACTTGAAAATATGTACATACCAATTCCAGTAAAGATATTTACTCGGTTGCGAAGTCAGTTGCATCGTTTTAGAGTCCCAACCGTACACAGTTAGTCCTGCAAATACCATTAGCTTTACTCTAAAGCCGAAGGTTTTTATAAGTTTATCTGACAACATGATGAAATATTATCAGAAACTTTCTTTCAAAGGTAGCAGAAGGATATTAATGGCGTTGGCTTTTGAAATGCTTGAAAAAATCCAGGAAATCGTGAGAAAGCTTGACTGTTGAATGGATTTCTAATACGTACGACCAAAATGTTAAAACTGAAATACATAAATAAGGAACTAATGTGATGTGAAACTGATGTATGTAGCTGAAGTTAGGTCAACTCAAAGTTATTTCTTGAACTGTTGCACAAGATGTTTTTCTAAAATTTGGATTTTTTGCTTATAATATTAATCAATTTACGTAGCTACGATACGAGTAGGTTAACTGAAAAACACAAAAAAACGCTTAAACATAAACATAAAGGATTCGTACGCTTATATGCAAAACATATTTAGATTTTCGATAAAACTTATATTTATTCTGGCATTATTTTGCATACTTACGTCAGTATTTACAAAACTTGCATTTGCATGATGGTTATATAGTGTAGAGGTAAGTTTTGTGAAATATTGTAAGAGAACATAAAATTGGCGATTTGAATGTTTTATATGTTCAATATATAACCAAATTGATTTTTTTTGCTCATCAGAAGTTGGATATTTTTAAAGTATAAGAAATCAAGATTAAACTGATAGTTTGGGCATATTGAAATCGGTTTTAAAATTGAAGACTTGAATAAGCTTCTATAATAAAACAAAAATTGATATTTCTCTTATGTTTCAATCAAATAGAAAACATTTTCAAGGAACGACACAAGTTTAGTTTGTTCTAGACTAATTACTTGTGAACAAATTAGCTTTTAATAAATGATGTAAGATAACCACATCTTACTGTTGGAAATTTGTCATGGTCAAAACCAAAATGTTTGAGTGAATAATGTATACGCAATATAATATTTTGTCTCCTGTTTTACGTATATTTCCTGATTTCTCTAATTAATTTACCTGATAAACTTTTATCCCATGTTATACAAATATATACATGTTCCTTTAATGGACCCATTACAGACTACATGTGTAAAAGGTCAAATGGTGGGACTTGCAAGCTCGTGAACCGGAAAATTACGTTAAACTTGTTGCTGACGTAGATAACATACTTACAATTTGTTAGATGAATAATTCAATCGATGTTATATCGATTCAACGAAAGAAGAAAGGTCGTCAGTTGAAGCGATTTTTGAAATAACATCACTTAAATATTGAATGTGATGCAAAACCAATATTTAAAAAAAAATGGTATTGTCTTCAAACGAAAATACCTTACCAGTGAATTAGCAAATACACTACAAACATATTATCGAATTGACAAGACACTTCAATTTTGATGGTATTTTATACAATTCGTTGTATCATTCAAAACAAGTTCTATCAAAAAACTTTATGCTTTTGGAAATGTTTTAAAACCTAACTTCCAAAAATTAGGCAACTGATAATAATTTCATTTCTAACAGACTGATTGCGTCTTGTGTCAGTTCTTTATTCAGAATACATAGCGTACAATTTATATTTGTAAGTTTACAATAGCTTCATGCTTAGCGTTTGAAAATACTATATTTAACCGATTTTAAATCAGTTATAGAAAGATTTGACTTTACTACTAACAAAGAACTTCATAACAGGTCATATGAATACAAAAAAGAGTTACTAACAACTCATAAGTCATCAGTAGAATTATAGTTTCATTGTTCTGTAAATGAGAAAATAAAATTCTTAGACATTGTCTAATCATGAAACCAAAGCGCAGATGAGATATCACCTCATTAAGAAAAATCCTGCATGAACCATAGGAATATGAATGGTAATATTTTTTAAATCTTTATTTTATTTCAAGTTAGTTTGTTATTGTTTGTAATTATGTTTGTGTGTACACAAAAAGGTTGACTGTAAGAGGAAAGCCCCACTTTATTTCAAAATAGCCTGTGTAAAATTCAAACCTCAATATTTTGGTGCCATTGATAAAAGTATAGTTACGATTAAACTGTCCGACGTCTGTTTTAGGCTAAAAGCTACATAGTTATTAACGAATAATGGCACCAGACTGTGAAATACTTAACGATGTTTTCAATGAAAAAGCAAAACAGTCCAAGGTTATTCCAATGTCATTTCCAGAAAATTGCACAAATTAACTGTCATGCTTTAACATCATGTTACATAATTGTGTCGTATGTGCTTTGTCTTCGGATAATCTGCAGTATATTTTATAAATGAGAATTGTCATGCATAGCGAGTATGTTTTTTCCTCGTGTCTTACATGCAAAAATCATGCAAGCAAAGAATGTGAAGCACACATCGATTTTTAGGGGAACGTCATTATACAGTCAATAATGAAGTCGAAGAGAGTTTGAAAATAGGTGATTGTTGTAGATACTGTAATGACATAAAACGATCTTACTCTGATATTCAAGCAAGGAAATGACATTAACAGCCTTCGTAGATCCTTATGTTTTGTTCTACTCCACGAGTCAGTGAATCCTGCAGAAAGATCGTACATTTCTGCCGCCATTGTTAATACGCTGAAAAATTAAACACAATTGAATAAATAAAACTTGATAGATATACAAATTCAAATACAAAGTATAAGATTAGTTATATATTACGTGAATCCCGCAGTTGCACAGTCAGTTATTCCCAAAGGATACGACAGAATTTGAGGAAACTCGTCAAAGAAGATGTGATTCATACTTCGAATAATAACATACGAACAGGGAATCAGAGCTGACGCAATGATAAGCTTTATCATAAGCATAGCGAGTGGGGCCATACACTCATTAAATGCAGCAGAGAGTACTTGTAAAGCCCTATATTTTTCCAGTGCGACTTTGGGATCTCTCAAAAGTTCTCTTGCGTATCCACTTTCATTATTTTGGCTACAATTTAAAAAAAGATTTGTTGAATGACCTTGAAGTTTTTAAATTCTTTAAGAAATTATTTTCTAGTTAACTTACTGCATTTCTGTTAACCAAAAGTTGACACTATTGGTATGAGCTGTAACAAGCCATGTAAACAGAGAATATGATGCAATCACGTGACCATATATTGTATACTGATGAATAGCTCCAGGAATCAACCAATACCATGGCTTGGGATAAATGTAAGAAAAGAGAAACCAATGCTGAAACGGCATCAGCACAAAAAACAAAACGGATATAAATACTTGGAATATTGTACTGGGAATTGCGCCATTTATAACCAATCTTCCTCCATCTTTGTAACCTTCCAAGTGAATCAAATATTTGTCGACTTGCTCCTTATTGAATTTTAGTAGAGTGTTGATATATTGACGTGTTCCTTCCATGTGATAGTAAAGATTTATTGTTGAATAAGTACAGGCACAGTACCAAGCTACACTAAATGTGCCCATGAACAATGTTCGATGTTCTTTTCCGTCACCATGAGAAATGTGATTGAAAAATGAGTAAAACTGGAAACATGCAAGGAAAACCGTTTGAATGAACCAGGGATACCATTGGCAGTACCAAAGTTTTTCTAGAAATGGACTCCATTTATCGATTCGATACTCTTTTGAATTCCAAATCCAGGGATACGAACCTGACGTCATTCCAAGAAGGAGAAGCTGGCGTAACCGTGACATTGTAGATGGGTCGAGAAAATGGGAACGATTTTTTAGAGTTATGTGACAAGGCAATGTTTCAAACTCGTTTTCATTTTCGTTTATTGGTGCTTTTGGAATTATAGGTTGTTTGGTGTAAAGACTAACACCGTCATTTTGTTTTTCAATATCAACCACATGAAAGTTTGGGTTTCTGGTTACTCTTTTCCATTTCGATTTAGGGTTTATAAATAAGTCAGCGTTTTCAGTTGGCGAAACACGAATTCTTGTACCGTAACTGGTTCGATTAGGTTTTGACGATGATATATAACCACCTGTACCACGGTCACCATTCTGTACCGAATAGGAAAAAAGGTTGCGTCCATCGAAGTCGTCAATTTCTTCTTGATACGGGACGGTGCCTATACCAGTAACCTATAATAGTGCACGATAAAACGTTTTATAAAATTGGTAATCTTTTTAAGGCTTGAAGGAATTTACCTTGGCTATGTTGCGCCTTCTTCTTTTTCTTAAACTTCCACTTAGCTGCATGGTGAATTCCGGAAAAATACTTCGCTGTCTAAGGTTGTTTTGTTATCAAAACAAAAGGTTAAGTAAAGTTAAAAGACAGAAGTTCTTGATAACGACATCCATTTACGAGAATTTTAAATTTTACATGATTGAGCTATTTTTAAACTTTATAAAATTTCTCTAATTTAAGTAACAGTGCGACTAGTTATACGTAATTTTAAGCTTACGAGACAATAATTATCTTGTTTTGAACGACATACAAGTTTACAAGGGCAAATTTACACTTTTGTGATTTATAATTGTACGTTCCTTTTCAAAATTTCATAATAAGTGGGACGGCCACATTTTTCTGTTGTTGGAAATGCATTGAAGGCTGCAATAATTGGGATATAATATAGTAGAAGGTTGATGAAATTAAATTCCAGCTGGTTTAGCAAAACAATTTAATTAAATGCTTTCATCGAAGTAAGAACACCCTGCTGTTTCTTACATCGAGCTGTCAAAAAAGTAAAGCTAAAAATTGAGAGCATAACTGGGAAGTTTTGTTTTGTCACCTTTTAGTAAGTTCAGTCACACTAACAAAACGTGATTTACAGCTTAGGTTTCATACTTTCTAAGTCGATACCAGCCTTAATTCAAGGGTACAATAACAAAAAGTCCTTTTATGTCACCCATAAATATAAAGTCGTTTTCATTTTAAAAAGATAAAACTAAAAAATTAAAATAGCAAAAACTTTTCGTTCATACTTATTAACTTGGCGACAATAAAACAGACAAATGTTTTATTGAACATGAAGAATAATTTCAAGGTATTAACTAGTTTACCACTAATGAGCTAAATAAGCTACCATGAGCTAAATTTTCATTAACGTTGAAAACGATATTACTCGAACTGACATAATTCTTTCGGATACTCTTACAGATTTCATCTTTTTATCCACTAACGAATTTTTGTAAACTTTTGGTAAGCAAAACTATCATAGCATGTGCTGAAAAAGTAAAAAAAAACAGAGTTTTGCTTTGATATACGTATATTCAAATATTCAAAAATTAAAACAAAAATCAATTCATCGTTCTACAAGGTTACAATTCAGAACTCACGAGAGTTATATAACACTAAATCGTATCAATTAAAAATGATGTAGTAAAATTAATAAAACTTATTATATTACTGATTATTTGTTGAAATGACATGTGATAGATTTAGCTTGTGATTGCTCACGTCTGACATTTAATTTATCACAAATTTAAGCGAATACGATAGTGAAAGAAATCCTGTTTATTTGTAAGGCAACATTTTCCTCCCACACTTACATGAATTCAGTTTAGGTAATTTGTGTTGCGCATCCACAACTGAAATCACAATACAACGAAACTTTAGGATATAACAACTTTCGTTCCCTAACTATATAAAGGTTTTATGTACTTTAAAAAAGCTTACATTATTTGCCGATTAAGTTGAATTGGATTTCCATTTTTATGTTAAACATTATTTCATATTTTACATAATATCCATGACAAACAAGTTAAATTTAAAATCTGTATATGAATGGGTGAAAGATTCAAATATCAAAAAATAGTTCTTGAAAATTTAGCTAATTAAGCATTGTATCGACATAATATTGGAAATTAAAAGTTTAAAAAATTGATATTCAGTGAAAAATATGGGTTACGTCACTTAGTTTATTATTTTATACATACATGTTTTCACTGAAACTATCAAAACGAAACGTTTGAACGTTTAGGTAAGAATCATGTTTTTTAATTACATATTTATAACCAATAATGAGTGAGAAAAAACCAGCACTTGTGCAAATCATTGTGTGATGTGACAATCTAGTCAAACCTTGCACGTACTGAAACGATACTATAACTTATTTACTTTGTAAGTACCATGTACTTTTGGAATGTAATTGGTTGAATTGACTGAAAATCATGAGAGAGCTAAAACTGAAGTGGCTGCTTGCAACTAAATTGTGTCCATTTTACACTCAACCCAAGCAAACCCACTTTAGTCGGCAAATTCTCCTAATTTTTTACAATAGCTTATTGTTAAAGTAAACTTTTAAAAAAATACTAAGAATTCACAGCTTATAATACAACGAAGCAAGTAAGTTCAACAACTATTCATTAACCGAGTCTGGTTCATCTGAAACTTTTAGTTGGACGAGTACCACAACATAATTCATAATGATGGACACCACCTGTAAACATAAAGTACAATATTTTAATGCTCTTAAGAGCTTATCATGTAATACTTGATTCATTGTATTTTATTATGACATTGCGAAACGTTACCCCAGAAACTAGAGCTCTATCAATAACAAAATAGCCACAAGCTGTAAATTTCCAGTCCCAAAACTTAATCAAGCTTTGGACATCTCTTATCGTTTGTTTCTCCAAGTAATGTGTTTCACTTGAAAGATCAAGTTGCATATCATCCAGCTTTTTCTTCATTTCTGAAATCTGTACACAATTTAAAAACGAATATCTACATTCAGTACAATCAACGAAAACAATTGACGCTTTTTCTAAAAGCTAAAAATACCTTATTTGATATTCTCTGCCCACACTCCAATATCCACAGATAACACAAGTAATTCACCAAATGACATGCATCAACTGCCATCGCAATGTAATTTCTCCTCAGCAACAATATCTCGTAACTCTTCATGACCAACGCAATGCTGGATCCTGACAGCAACACAAGAGCTAATGGACCAATGATTTCTTGCACTATAGCAAATACCTCTCTCACAATTTCAAATCTTCGAACTATTTCCAATCTTAATTTATCCGTAAAATGTTCTTTCTTTTGGGCATCTTTTGTCGTCTGATCTACATAATATGGTGATATTATACTCATTCCTTGCCATTTGCGTTCCTGTACCAAATCCAACACATGTTGACAGTAATCTTCAAATATTACACGGAGATATCCGGTAAACGTCACTATTAATCCGAATGCTGAGAACATTGGTACCATTAGTGGCATAATGAAAGAAAATACTACGCCAACCATGTGAAGCCAAGGTCCGACCCATTCCCGTAACCAAGAACGTCCGTCCGCATTAACGTAGGTTTTGAAACCATCAAGCACAAACACGGTTAGTGTAGAACTAGAGATGATTAGGATTACTAGTGTATCCATTTTTGTGTTTGGTCCAAACCATGGTATTAATCTATACTTTGCAAACGTTTGTAGTCGGGCTAGTAGATCTGCAATCTTTTTAGCTTTCCAGTAAAATATAAGTCGAATGCAACAACTGGACAAGATGAGCTCAACTACAGTAATCGTTTGAACTAAAGTATCTACTCGGTCAACCGATTTCTTACTATTTGTGTAGAATCTATCTGAATAATGGTACACTATGTCAACGTTCATGAAAATAAAGAAGGGTGTATAAATTAATGATAAGTAAAATGGAAAAGATAAGAGTTGATATTTTGGCGTGCCCCATGGTCTGGTTAAAAGATAAAGACCACTGAAATAGCCAAAAGGTATTGCTACTTGTAAACCAGGAATCATTGCAAACAAAATTTGTAAAACCAAAAAATTAAATACGAATATTTGTCATACCATAGCTTTAGTCAACTGAACCAATTTACAAGTGTGTATGCCCTCATTTCCATGGTGTGATTAATCGATCAATAGTTATTAGTAAAAATCTAGTTATTTCTGCAATAAATTCTTTTTCGATCGTATACAGATATGCGGTAATTGGATATTTATGTATTAAAATATCCATAAGCGTAAAATAAATTTGCTGGTTTAAAGTCTTACGTGAAGTTACAAAACATCATTTATACACATGGATATACTATGAAGCCATAATATACATACATATATACGTAAATATGTACCTAGTACAAAGAGCTTACTGTATGTTGTTTTTTGCTGCTAATGTAATTGAACCCATTTGCTAGAACATGAACAAACTGTAAAGTATTAACTCATCCTCGAAAAAGCCAAGAATTTAAAAAATGTGACATTTTTGAACTAAATTAATGGCTTGTTTAGAGCCATGCAGGGCTACTGTAAATAAATTTACCGACATAGATGCTGAGCTAAAATACCTTTGAAGTAATTATATGATATTAGTGAAAGGTTTTAAAATATTATTTTCAAAATTTGTATTCTATATTACTGTACTATACAGTAGAATATTTAATAGATTTTTCCAGTTGCAGTTTGCGAATTTTAGGTATGTAAGCGACTGATTCTCACTTAATTACAACGAAATATTCGCAGTTATGTATTTGCCTCAGAAGTTAAATACATTTAACGAAAAACAAGTCGAAAGGCTATGGATACCATACATATTATCAATAAATATATGTATCTAAATTACATTCCATTGTTTTATGTAGTCATGATCAATTCTCTCATAAATCTCTCCAACATATTTATATTCCCCTTTATTCGCTTACCACTTGTAATTTCCTTGAAATTACTCTTATCAATAAAATACGCAAACAAATCATATACAAGGCATCAACGAGCAACGAATGAAAAATCTTTCACGGAAATGAGATGAGAAGTACCTAAGACAACAGCTTTATCATATCCAGCAAATCTATTGCGTCGTATGAAATATGAGCTACCTGGTAGTTTACCATATATCCAGTAGCTCATAACATCACTCCACTTGAACAAGTGGCATAGGTACCAATAGTTGTATCAGTAAAACAAACATACTCTTCAAACATACTCTCTTCGGTGAAACTACGAGATAAATGTATGACATAACGTGAACATCAACACATACCACACTGTAAGTATTTATGTAAGCTTACATTTGTCTCGTGTACATTTCCACGTTACTTTGGATTTCAACACTTTGCTTTACATCCTTTTTGCTTGACAGATTAGCATGAAGGCTTATAAAATGATCATTGAATTGGGATTGAAGACATCTACAAAAGCAGAAGGAACAACTCTACTAAACTAAAACCTTCAGCTGTTTTTATTTTCCTTATTTTGTTCCCATATTTGTGTTTTTGAGTTTTGTAGCTCTTAAATTCCAAACCTAAATAAAAGCATATCATACTTTAACGAAATATTTTAAACGTTTTGGTTTGTTTAAATCTACTCTTATAAAACTCAGAATATGTCATCAGATTACACATCATCGTTAACTATCAACTCAAAACCCGGTCATTGTTTCTACTGCTGTAACTATATAAAATCCCGAGTGGGCATTATACTTCAACAATGTCATCATCTATTTTGTCGACAATGTCTACAATTTGCTATACAAATAAGAAAACAAGTAATACAAATTCCATGTCCTGTTGCAAGTTCCAGGCAATGCCATGGATATCTACTTGATTCCGAAGTAAGGGGACTAGTCTCTCCAGATAAATTTCACGAATATATTGACCGATCCCTTGAAATTGCGAAGAAAAGAATGCGAAACGTGTTTTATTGTAAAAGTGATAAATGCCAAGGCTGGTGTGAATTTGACCAAGGTAGAAAAACGTTTATTTGTCCAGTTTGCAATGAAACGAATTGTATGGAATGCAATTGTATTCACAGTTATGGAGACAATTGTGATAATGTTTCGTCGTTAAAAGTTTCCGCATCAGCGACAAATGGATGGGAACAAATTCTAGAAATTATGAAATCTTCAAAGGGAATTTGGCAACCTGAATCTTCTGATCTAATTTTGAATAGACTTGTTTTCGAATGCCCCATTTGTTTTTGTGAGGTTAGTTCTGGAAAAGGTATTATCTTACATGAATGCTTACACATGTTTTGCTTTCAGTGTTTAAATGACTTAATTGAGCATAACGATGACAGTGCAATGGTCAGATGCCCATATATTGATGGAAATTACTCTTGTATGAGTTATCTGCAACCAAGAGAAATTCGAAGTTTAGTTCCTGACTATATTCACGAGAAACATCTTCAAAGAAGCATGAAGTTGGGAGAAGTTACTGGGATTATTGGAAAGAATGAGAGTTCGTTTCATTGTAAAACGCCGGATTGTTTGGGTTGGTGTGTTTATGAGGAAGGCACAGGTGCTATTACATTTCAGTGTCAGGTTTGCGGTAGAAAAAATTGTATAAGGTGCGAGGTTATACATGAGGGTATGACTTGTGAAGATTATAGAAATCGGATTGAACAAAATGAAAATGATAAGTTGTCGGAAGAAACGTTGGAAAGATTGATTGAGATGGGAGAGGCGATGAGATGTCCTAAATGTAGAATTCCGGTGCAGAAGATACAGGGCTGTGATTGGATGAAGTGTTTGGTGTGTCAAACAGAAATATGTTGGGCTACAAGAGGACCTAGATGGGGGCCTGGAGGGAAAGGTGATACAAGTGGAGGATGCAAGTGTACTAGTATGAAAAGATGTAATACGAGTTGTAAGGGATGTCACTGAAAGAAGTGCGGCTAGTATAAATATTCCAATACAATTCGTTATTTTAATCGGTTTGCACGTGATATGAAAAGGTGGTAAGTAATTTATAAGTTGACGTTTTTCTATTTACCATTTAAAAAAACAGACTGTGTTTATATTGTTTGGTTTTAGTCCTAAGACTTAAATTCAAAACTGTGAAGTAGACAAAGACTGAAAGTGCACTTGGTATTTATAAACCTTCGGAAATAAAATATTTTGGACTGAATACTACTTTCCCATAAATAAGTTTAAGAAAGCAAATCAGAAGTGACGTGTTATTATATTTTACGTGTAGAAAATTTTAAGCTCTCAAACTCAATGCATAGTTAATTGAGTAATACCGAGTAATAATAGTCATACGACCGTAATAAATGTTTGATTTTATGTACTTTTATAGAAAGTTTTTATATATATTAGTGGTTTATTCATGAACTTTTATGGAACAAATGTTTTTATCATCTCGAATTTTATAAACTGTGTATGTATATATTGAATAATCTGGACTAAGAAATGTTTAATTGATTCATACAACGATTTTAAAATAAATAATATTCGCTAAAAGTTCTTCACAAAAATATTGCTTAATACGGAGTGGATATGTTTTATTCAAAGATTATTAACCTCAAACCAATAACTTCAGTTAATTTGCAGGTTGGTCTTGAGCTTTTATTCGTTTTGGTTTTGTACATGAGATCAATGCAAACCACAGTCACTTAACTTGTCTGTTGGAAAATAAGCCATCATCATTAATTAGCTAATTCCTAATATGTATGATCCTTTTGAGAATATACAATGGAAACAATAACATTAAGTGGTTACCCTCATTTCCGGTGGAGAGCAAGTAATTTGTTCTGAACTTTATTTTTCATGGTATGACTTCCAGAGTAATTTGAGAAGTAGACCGGAAATTTGGTTACAAATCCCGAAAAAACTTGTTTTGACATGCAGTAGTTCGGATGAAGTAAAGCGGTAGCTTAAAGACTGAGTCAAATTAAGCTCATTATAGCCACATAAAACTAATTATTTTACCCACTACTTTCATTAGCAATGCTTTTAAGTATTAAAAAGGATTATTTTACGTATCAAAACCTCTTGCTAAACAAGCTATTTTATTTTTTTGAATGTACCGGTAAAGCCAAAACCACAAAATTAGCTCTGTAAAAATATTACGGCGCATAAATTGTCTTTGAATTTTTATTGGAATTCATAATGTTGTTGTCAACTGACCAGTGCTACATACATGACACAGCTTTGGCAACCAAGATTCAATTTCGCTAAAATTTCCAGGAAAATATTGATTACAACAATAGCGATAAGTTCCGTTATTTAAGGAACATTTTTTTAATAAATAATTTCGCTACGTTACCCAAACTTTCCTCAATACCCGTAAATGCAAGTTGCGCAGTTCTGAAATGAAGTGAAAACCATTTCCACCACTCCTTTGCAACAAAATGAATAACGAAACAGAAATACCTTCCCAAGAGGGGATTAACTTTTTTCTTCATTTTTGGACCTGTTTTTTCCTCGACTCCAACAATGCCAGTTATCCCACCATTTTCCCGAATCATACGTTCCAGTGTTTTCCGCAAGGAGAATATCTGGCTGGAAAGGAAATAGGTCGGCTATTGTGTATCCTAATTGTCATGCTAATTTACATAGTAGGATTATTTGGCTTTGGAACAAATGTGCTCAATGTCATTGTTCTTCAAAAATCACTGATTAAAGGAACTTCAGTGTCCATGAAAAGACTACTTATTATACTAGCTGTGTTTGAGATTGGTGCTTGTATATTTTCGATAGGATTTTCAACAATCATCTTGATAATATTAGGTGAAAACAATCTTCCGTGTAATTCTTATTTGTAAACTTAACTTGCAATTTTAAAATAAGATGTAATTTTATTTTTATTTATAGAAAATGTAAGCAGATCGGAAGGAACATTTATTCTTCTCAAGTTATTCAACATTATTTTCGGATTTTTTCGATCTGCTGCAATATACCTAACAATTCTTGTAACAATAGAACGTTATCTTGTGGTTGCCTTTCCAAACCAATCAAAATTATGGTTATCGCAAATCAAATCCAACATTTATCTCATGATCGTAATTATATTAGCTGCCATGCTTGATATTCCTTGGTTACTGAATGCCGAGATAAGGAAAAATGATTACATTAAAATTTCTCCGAGAACAACAATCGCTGAGTTTCCATTTATTACAGTTCCTACATATTTTGGAAGAGAAATATATCCGAAGCTAAGACATTTTCAATTGACTATGAATTTTGTTGCGCCCATTCCACTTTTGGTGATTTTCAATTTTCTTTTGTACAAATCGGTAAGTACTTAGATAAAAGTATTAAGTGGAAAACAATACTTTGTTTGTATGTTTTTTAAATTTGAATTTCTGCTTGTCATTAGATTTCAAACTGGAACAAAAACCGGAAATCTTTATCCCGTACTCAAAAACGGGAGATAAATGCGGCAAAAATGTTTTCAATTATTGTTCTTATTCTATTTGTTTGTCAAACTATGGCCTGTATTTTATACTACACTTCAGAGATTCTTGTGGTTATTCATCGGGAATTTTTCCTCATTCAGATTTTAACTACGGCGCTCAATGCATCAGCCAACTTTGTGGTGTACGTTTATTATTTTGGTAGGACATTTAGACAAGAAGTTAAAAAACTATTGGGACGTACTACAACTGAAGAAATGATATCAAGCCGAGA
>JAQFXM010005959.1:0-14026 GCA_034693345.1 Entomobrya multifasciata | reverse complement strand
TATGGTATCAAGCTTCAACATGGGGTACCAAGATTGACTTTGACCAGCCCTTTTGAATGGGGTCAACCCCGAATCGTAAAAACGAGCAGTTAGAACAATGAAATTATGTACATAGAGGTAATTCAAATCGCAGAATTTGAATCTGGCGTTCAGTTTCAAATCTAACAATCGTTTTCTTAATTGTAACAAGTCTTCATCGAGTATCTAACTTAAACCGTCTACCAGGGTTTATTTATACTATTCACTCCAGACTTACCCAGAAAGGATTAAGGCATATAGGCAGGCTGCTACATCGTTATCATGTCATGATGAGAATGATCATGTTGATTGGTGATGTTGTTGAGCATGATCATGATCACTATATCAGCATCCTCTTTGCATCTTTCGAAATTGAACGTCATTATCAGTGAGTAAGAAATAATTATTGTCAAAGTCATTAAAATTTCCGTACACATCACATACTGCAATGTGTGCACACACACATATTTGCATACACATTTTATATCTGGAAAATCAGTGCTAACAGTTAGCAGATCTCTCATATCGAAGCACATCAACACAGAGCTTGGTAAAGAATAATCAATAAACTTTTCCACTACAAAGGAATAATGAAACAAAACGAGCAAACGAAACGTTTCACCCGTTTTTGAAATTCAAACCAGTCAACCGTACCTTAATCATTTTGGTATATTGAAACCATTTTTTGACAAAAAAAATTGTGGTTTGTGCTTAAATCTGAATGGCTTTGATTGGTAAACAAATACAGTGCAAGAAACCTACCCAAAATTATATCTGAAAATTAAATCAAACAAACATTATAATTCTTTCGTACACTAGCGATTATTTTCCCAAAGGTATTAGTCACAATCACAAAACAGTCTTTCCTCATTAACTTGTTTATCCTTATCTTTTCAATGTTTTCTAATAATATTGAACCAAAATAATGGAATTTCTGAGTTGTGAGCCTGCAAAAATAAAACTTTCTGACGTAAGGTCACCCTTGTACTTAGGTGAACAGTATTATTATAACGTGCAATGAAATTTTTCCACAACTTTATGTTCAGTACTACATAGTACAACATGTAATGCGTATGTATATAGTTTCGATTTGAGCTTCGTATTTTACCTCTGTTTATGCTTTCCTTTGAGCATAATAACATTTTTGTAGCGAAACTACACGATAAAGAACCTAAATTTTAAACTTATATCTGTAAAAGTCAGCAATGTATTTATACACCTTGACGCTAAGTCTACTATGCAGTTGATCGTTATGTAATAAGTAGCGAACTTAACATATGTTGAAAAAGTTATTTCCGGATACTTTAGTAAACATTCTAAATTTAGAAAATCTAAAGAAAAACTAAAATCTCTGTTGAGTCTTTCCATGCACCAACATTGTAAAAGGATTATACAGACAAAGTTGTCTAAACTATAAATATATATGTTTACATAAACTTACACGATTATTCCAGGCCCATGCTTTGATGCGGACTACATTATTATTCTACCTATTTAAATATTTAGAAAATTCTAACTCTGAAACTTGTGTAGTAGCAATTATTTGACTCACACATTGTAAATTATAACACAAAATTCAAAGCCATTGTGCCTCAAAAATATTTATAATCTGTTTTGACCTCACAATTAAATATATTTTTACACTAAAATATATCCATTTATTCTTACCTACTTAACATGTTTACAAAAAAACGAAAGCTAATTAAATGCAGAGAGAACTCCGTAAAATTACTAAATTAGACAGTAATAATTATGTTCTCCATAAAACAGATCTAAATGATGGTTGTAAATTTTAAACTCAGACTTGATATAAGCTAATGATATAATATCTCCAGAAAACACTATAATTATTTATCTAACATGTTTTTGTGTTTGTAAATAGTACCCTATATATGCTATGCTATGATATAGTAGTACAATATATGTATATACTCATGCACCAATAGAGAATGCAACTCCATTGTCCTTCTCGTGCTTTGCTTTCACCATGCTTTCTCCCTCAATTGAATAAATGAAGTTACCAGTTACCCCAGAGAAATACCTGCTGAAAGCTTTCAGTAGCTCGCAGGCCTTCTCTAGAGCAACACAACTAAAAGTACGAGGTGCTCAATGCCTCGTTTTCTACCTACTTGTCTAGTCCCATTTCCAACATTAAATATTTATTGGATCGTTGGTGGTGGCAAAGGCGGTGGTGCATTTTCTTGCCATGCCTGAAACCTTCTAGTGGGATTATCATATACTATTTTACAAAGTGTAAAGTGGTACACCAGTGCATTACACATTATAAATTGTTGCATTTCCGTTGCAAGAACGTTTTGAACTTTTACATCCGACCCAGACATGGGGCAAAGCGATACCATTCTGTTTGCATACTGAATTCTCAAGATGTAAAGCCAAGCACGTAAGTAAAAAATGAAAATATAAGCTTCAGTTGACCGGATAATTTATTTCAAATGTTGTTTGTCTAAAAATGGACGAGAAATATAAGACGTACATATACTTAATATTATTGTTTTTAAGGTCAGGGACAATTGAATTTCACTGTTCCAATTTTCAATTGTCAAATTGTCTACGTCTGTGAAATTCTTTACCACTGAAGTTCCCAAGACCTTTTTCATCATGCATTCCATTTATATGTCTGTCTTGATGTTGAGAATTTTAATGAGAACCTTTGAAACGCCTGCTTTGATAAAATTGAGTTTGACTCTCGATGGAAAAGGGTAGAGTGAATGGCGTCATTCACAAAAACAATGTGGTATACTAGTATACATACAATACACGTTTTTGTAGAGGTTAATGTTATTACGTAAACTAATAGTGGTAACATAAGCATAAAAACCGGAGGGAAATGTGTAAACGCGATTAAATTCATGAGGAAATTCCCTGAGCAAACTTGCTTTAGAACATAATATACATACACATAATATTTAGATCCGAGCCTGAAACTCGAAATGTTCAAGTTTTAAAATTGAATACACCAGTTATTGGAGCTGGAATGAGTGAAGGCTATTGTTTGAAAACAAAATGTTTCTCTGAATTGTTTTTATTTCTCTGAGAAATATTATAGCATATATGTAACTTAACTATATCTTCCTTTCAAATTCCTTTTATCAAAATCCTTTTTTTAAATCACAAAACAAAAGAAAATTTTGTTATCCAAGTCAAGTTTCGATTCAATTAATATTTGAAGGCTTACGCAATTCCATTCCATTGGGAAAATATTTTTAAATCCGTGAAAATGTTAAAATACAAAAAAAATCATGAAAAGATTATATTGATGGCCCTTGTATATAAAACGGGGATGATATTCGTAGTAAAAATGGATTTATGTAAAACGTTTGCTTAGATTTGAACATCAACTTGAACATCAATTAATTTTCAGCATATTGTTTCGTGAAAAAATGAAAGATAAGGTTAATATGACTATTGATGCATACGTACCTTAGAAAGACCATCACTGAATTTTCAAGCATTTTTGTTTGCCCATATTCTTAGTAAAAACTCTCGTTATCATCATCTATATTGCTCTTGATAAACATAATAAAGCTATAAAGATAATTACTCTGATCATTAGTATCGACAGTCAATATAATGATTTACTACGGAGAAAATCCTTGTGTTTTTATTTTAAAAATCGAGATTTCCCAAGTGAATTTGACTGAAGGCTACACACTTGCCTGCTAATACTGCTCGATTTGTTTCTTAATGAACTTGCATGCATAGATCAAACCTTTAGAACAAAAGCGAGTAATTTTTTAACGAAGTTCACTGAGTATATGTATATTTTCCATAGATTCTAAACAAAAATGAAGAATACCCATAGCGTATTTGCTTATATTAAACTTTTCTCAATACATTCTGCTTTAAAAAACACTGATTTACTAAAACGCACATGTTTTCCATTATACAAAATCAAATTGGTTTAATGAGGCGTGCAGGGTGAATCCTAAATATTTGCAAAAAGCATACTTATAAAATACCTTTCCATTTTTATCAACTATCCTATGTAAGCTAGCACCACACTGTCTACAATTCCCCGTAGTAAAAAAATCATCAAGCATAAACGCAAACCAATTTGTAACTTATACCATTTTTATACTATTCAGTATCACTGACTGGAATATTTTAATAGGAAACCAAATAGAAGCTCCCAAACTAATTTTATTGTCTTGTCAGGTAATTTTACCAAGTTTAGTATTCACAGTTCAACGACTTTCTCTCCACAACAGATTGTTTTTTTCTTTTTCCACACCGTTTGAACGTGCTTTTCCTGCTTCCGGGCATTGTCAATAAATATAAATAAACTTTTGAAAACCTTTTTTCCTTCAACTCCCTTTATAACTGGGCGTGTATATTCAAACACATTATTCTTTGCCAACAAACATCCTTTTCCTGGTAAATTTAGCCAGGGAAATATTATTTTTATGGAATAATCTGTTGTTTGTATTTGTCACATGTTCCGACTCCAACTAAAATACACTGGAGTAGTCACGTTGCGTCATAATAAAGCATACACAACAAACAGTAGTAGTAGTAGAGGTTTCTTCTGCAAACATAAATATTACAATGGAAAAGTTAACACTGCACAATTACATATAACGTGTTGTAAAAAATCACCAAACTTGTGTCAAATGTGTATGCATGTATGTTGAAGCTATCATTTTTGTCGTGTCATAATATGTACTACACAGAAGCACAACTGCAGTGTAGTGTGTAAATAGGTAAGCCCAAAAGTGTGTGCTCAATGTTCCTGGAACTTCAAGATAAGCCATAGTACTGCTCTAATATTGACAGAAAGATTTTTCCCTAAGTCACCCGTTGCACCGACAGCAATGGTGTCATCATACATAAAAGCCTTACTACTTATCTTATAGTTCTCACATTTTACTACTAAAACGCCAGTAGTTCTTGGGATGGCCCGCTTTTAAGTTTTTTATGATATTATAGCACAAATGTGTGTGTGTATGTGGACTGTGGACGTGGACTGGTGTGGTTTTTGTCCAAGATAGGTACTTAAAGATAAAATGTGAAAGTGAGGAAAAGTAAAGTAGAAAACGCAGTTAATGACGGTGATGGTTTTCATACGTTTTTATTATTCCCTTCAGCTTTTCTTTGATGATGATGGCTACACTGAAATAGTTCTTCATAGTACCCAAAAATTACACGACGACATATAGTGTACCAGTGTACGTTTACATACGATTTCAAAACTTACAAGAAGGAGGGCAACTGTTCCCCTACTTAACTACTTATGTTCAACGCAAAGATGTTTTCATAGAACAAAGTATATTTATTTTGGAGTGAAAAAAAGAAGAAAAGAAAGTAAAATGTTTAAAAAAAAGTTTTTTGGGGTCATACATTTTACAGAATGTATTCATTTTTAAGTTATTTATTTTAAAAAACCTCAGAGATGCACATTTTTCCTGACATGTTGTATTATTTTTTCTAGGGAAAATAAAGCTAATAAGAAAAATCGCAAAACAGAATACATATGAATGGCCCCATTCTTATTTCATTTTAAACGTGCAACCCATCACTCTCAGCTTTCAACTGAAACAAAAACATACAACTCTTCCAACAATACAAAAAGAAACTTTTTCGTCTTTTTTGCTTCTTTTACTTTCTCTCTGATTGTGTATAACAAAGTGAGAATGAACGCGAGAAAAAAAGTTGGTTGTTTCCGTGATGTCTTGCGTTGTGTCTAGACTTGTATATTTTTCTTGGGTTAAGTCACACATGGCATCTTAGCTATGTGTCAAGTTTAGTCAAGATCACTAGTAAAAATGATGATGATCATTATAACTTCATCTTTCAAGGTAAAATATCAAATAAAAAAGTTTGGACTAATGTAGCATTGTGATAAAACAAGGTTGTCATAATAGAACATGGTTCAATGATCACTCGAAATAATAGACTTGTTTCTGTCATCTAGATTCTCACACGTAGAATGGGACAATAAAATACAAACATATATTACTCAGAAATTTGGGGTCTGTTCCAAAGTTTCTCTACAGATTATTGTCATTTTCAGAAAAACTACCTTGAAATAGAATTACTCATAATTAAATAATTGAATGCTTATTAATTTATATTTTATCCAGAACAAATTTATTGTTTATGTTTGTATCATTGAATTTTAAAAAAACAAAGAAAAAATTTCAAGAGAAAGTGAGAGAGATGAAATTAACTATATCAGCAACATATATTTCCATTTTCATTGTTATCGAACAAATACGATTTAATTAAGTCTTTTATGTGTAAAAATCAAAGTGTTTCCCATTTTTCCATGTATATATTTGTTCCTTTCTTGGAAAATATTTAATAAAATTAAAAATATTTATTTGGAAAAAGAAAGATACAGGCCAGGTAGGTCACATAGATAACCTATTTTTTCTGGCAAGTAATATAATCAAATATAAAGTATTTTATACAAGTTTTTTCACGTGTGTGCAATCACATTTAGTGTGCACTAAATTGATGTACTACATAGGATAATATGTTAGATAAATGTACTTTAGTCATGCTACATGATTGTTATTATGCCTTGTCATGTCATCCTACAAAGGGAAAAGAGGCACTTGAGCTAAACCAGACGGAACAAGAGAGGTGACTAAAGCATTGTAGTGGTGAGTAGCAGAGCGGATAACATAATGGAGCTTCTGAGAGAGAAAAAGAAAATGTAATGGTAAATTATTCATAAGAGGGGCATGTCAGATGATGGGATGAGAATATCAGACACACGATCCAATGTGCTCTCGTTACTCAAGCAAAAAACCAAGCCGTGCCCACATTTCACCAGAGAGAAACACTTTTGTTGGAATATTATATGGCATATTTTGATTTCGTAAAGGTACAAGAACAAGAAGTAAAAAAGAAAAGTTGCCCACCTTGTAATAAAAGCGTATTGTTATACAAGTATTGCATGAGGTTTATTAAATTTTTCTGCATGAACTGATCCGGTCAGAAGGACAGGCCACAGGGCAGAGACACATGCAGAGAGACTATGGGTATTTCTTTTACAAAATGAGAGAAGAAAATCAATAAGACGACGACAAAATTACATTTTTACTAAGGGGTAATTTTTTCTTGAATTTTTAATGAGCTAAATGTAATGACAAAGTGGGAATGTAAATGTACAACTTTTTAACATAAGTTGTGCTTTGCATGTATAAGTATACTAAGCTTTTGAAATTTTAAAGATGGTGATAAGATAACGACATCAGAACACCTATGTAAATACGAGGCAATGAAATAAACTAAACGTAAAATTTCCAACTGGTAAAGTTCGTGTAAAGTATTTTCTCTTCGGGTTGGAAATTCTTAATCTAGTACTTTCACTAGAATAAGAAAATAATTAAATATATTAGATATAGAATTTCTTTTCATTTGAAATATAAGTAGATTGAATTGTACATTTCAGAACTACATACAATTATTTATCACGTTTCCTTTGCATGAAATTGTGGATTTACTTGTACTGTAAAATAAACGAAACAGGAGATTGAATAAAAATAGAAGGAAAAAAGTATTTATAAGAAACTATTTTTGTGTACAAGCAAATGAAACTTGAGTAGAACAAAAAATAATGAATGTGGTTTAGGAAATTCTTTACCAAACATATCTTATAACTATTGTTTTATTGCAAGGAAAGGTCTATCATGATTGAAAGTTAGTAAATTCTACATGGTGCGTGCGTACGTCTTCGCAATGTGAAAAAGACAATGCAAAGACGTTCATAAGTACGTAATAGCCATTTGCTATACGCTAAAACCTAAATCTATATTTAGATTAACTTCCAAACTTGTGCAACCACCATTAATATTAATATCAAGGTAGAAACTCAAACTCGCTTATACGTCCAAAATAACTAAATACCTATCTACTCACAACATAATCAAAGCAATGATGATTAAAGATCAATTAGCCAGTAGTTGAGGACTGCCCTTTGTTTGAACCTCAGATCTCGCGGATTGTAATGAAAAATAGATTACTTTTGGATAGATATGTCAATATGGTTACATCTATTAGAAATGTTAAAACAATGCTACACCAAATAAACGTAGCCCAAAGCCCAAATATTCGAACGGTATATTCAAAAAAATATTCTCAATTGATCAGTCACTAGAAAGAACCCGATTTCAGTTGTTATGAAAAAAGTAGCCATGCTATTTTTTACGATTCTCCAAGCTTGTCTGTCCGTAAATTTCAGAAATAAAGTTATTGAAAACATCAATAATATTTTTATTTCGCTTTTTAATTACACTGGTTATGTTTTCAAAAAAATTCAGCTTGACAACCATCTGAAATCGGATTCTTCGTAGTGCCTATTCAATTGCAATTGTCAATCTACATTATATATTAATTCTATCATTTTGAAAATACACCATTCCTGATTGCTAACAGGCGGACAGACACTTTAGACAGACACATGAAAATAACTTTAGCATAAATTGATGATTGACATGTCGGTAGTATAAAACCTAGGCTTAAAGTGGTTTTTATGAACACGTGTGGAAGGATTCATGAAACAACCCGGTCGGTAGACATTCATTATGATTGTTGTAGGTGGTAATGATGATGACGGTGATGTTATGTTATACGGTATAGCAATAAGTATGTTTTGGTACTCGAAGTATTGTGTGATGAAGCCTTCTCTACAAATTGGCAATCCACCTGGCACCGACAATAAAAGCAGCGAAATTAATAGTGATCATGCAAAGTAGACATTCTGTTAACATACTAGACTCATAACTTACAGTCAGGGAATGCGAGCGAACTAATAATACATGATACATGAATAGTATATAGCAGTGGTAAACGATGAAAGAGACATCAACAACAAAATTTTAATACGAGTTTCTGTGAATTCTGTAAGTAATTTTTCCACCGAATACATACATTTTTACCAAATATTTATTATCCACTAAATATGAGATTTTCTAAATGTACTTCTACGTAAAGGAAACCAAACCGAGTTATGAAATAAAACTTATCAATCTATAGAGAAAATCGCAATTATAGAATATGACAACAAGGAAAACAAAAGTAAATATGTACGCATGTATGTATTGCGTGTGTGTGTACAAAATACATTATCTATTTTTCCTGAGTATGAATGATTACGTTAAGGCCATTGCGAAATTACTTAGATATATACAATTTATTGTATGTAAATTAGAAATTATTCAGCACGATATAATTAAGTAGCGCAAGTGTGCGACAGTGGATGATATTTGGCAGTACTAAAGTTGCAATGGATTTCTTTCTGCAGATGCGAATAGATGAATGATAATATTCATAGACGAATAGCGGATAACATCGATCAAGTTCATAAAACAACCTGGGCTACTTAAAAAACAGAAACAGTCTCGCAATGACAAATGACTAGGTTCTCATTGAGCCATTTTTTGGGTAGGACGGTGTATTGTTGTTGTTGGTTGTGCAACAGTCAACTGTAAATATTAACTTTCAACACGGCTTTAGCGTATATAACGCTTTTCGAAAACACTACCACGCGTTGTATGTCAATAATATTGTATACAATACTTCAAAGCTTTCTTCTAGTTTTTCCAACTTTTGGACCTGTTTTCATCAAAATTTTCTTCGAAATCAGGACAAGGCGGTATATTAAAAGGCATATCATAAATAAATATAATCTTCATCTGCTCAGCATTACAAACTAAAAAGGGCGGAATGTATACTAAAGCTCATTTGTTCTAATTGGATTTTGTTTTGTTTAAACTGTGCTACTACGTCGCGTCGTTGTGTACGTATTAGCGTGGTAAAGGTACAGTGAAAGCAGAACAACACTCAGCAAGAAAGTTTTCTCTCCAATTTGGCCAATGTCAGGTAGCACAATGAAGAAAGAGCGTAAGCTTTTCGCTCTCTACTTAAAACTTGTTTTGAATAAAATGTTAAAGTAGAAAATTCTTTTGTGTTGTGTTGTCGTCACTCGTTTTATGACTTTTTTATATTTTTTGTTAGGTAAGAACCAACAACAAAATACCTTTATCTTTTTCCCTTCGTCATCATTATCATCATCGTCATTTTCTTGTGCTTACTCTACTTTCACAGCACACAAGGCTATACACATATTTGTTACCCTCCACCTTATCGTGCCATGTGCCCTGGCAACTTGTTCTGCTTATAAAGAACTTGTATAAAATGAAGAGACCTCTTTGTTAGCATGTCAACAAAAGGCTTCCAGAGAGATTCTGAAGAACATGATTTTCCTTGTATGAAACCAAAGCAAAGTGAAAGTTGCGTCTTCTATGTAGCATTGGTATTCACTTGATTCTCATTATTTCTTCCCACTCAAGATTCCCCTAACAATTAACATCAAAACAATTGCTTGCTAGGTGACGGGGTTCCTGGAATTGTTGTGTGTGCATTTTTTAATACTAAGGAAAACTAGAACAAAAAATGAGCTACCAAATTTTTAATTACTCTGAAAGAACAAGCAAAGCGTTTTTTAGCAATTTGTTGTACAACAAAGTGTAGTTTTTTTACCATCTAAAGAGGACAAGATGACACACACCTACAAATTTTAGGGAAACTAATAATTATACGATTTTCTGCGAATATACTTGACGTTTTTAACGAGGAATTTTTAATTGTATCAACTTAAATCACTATACTAAGCAATAAAAGTATGTTTAAATCTGACATAGGTGGTTCAAAAAATATATAGAAAACTGCAGCATAAAAATTAAAGTTTAATGGGCCTCTGGGATGTATAAATTCCTTCAATTAGGTAGACATCACAAACATTACTCAACTAACCTCAAAGGGCAAATGGGTCACTGCAACACTTTAACTAAATATCTGTTTTTTATAGCTGTATTAATGTTTTACAATTTTTCTTCCTGATCAACATAATGTATGTATGTTTAAACACATTAATTTACTCATTTCCGCTCTTGGTTTATATTTTCCTATGCATGTTTTTAAAATAGGGTATTCTATGTTCGAGCAGGAAAATATGTCTTCATGCATAATATTAATACTCTAAATGTCATACTTTTCCAAGCTCTACTCTACGATAAAACAAGAATATGTGTGCAGTTAAAGAATACAGAGTAGTACACTGAATAGACAACAAAAAACTGTTCAATAATTTACGCAACCGTTAAAGCACCTTTTAGCAAAGTATCTAGAAAATACTACTTTACCTTGTTCATTTTCATTTGCCACACTCTAAAAACATGCAACATTGCATTGCTCATTTGATTCTAAATTGTAAGTAACTAAGCGCACATAATATGTGCAAACATTAATGAATAAAACATAAATTAGAAACTACTTGGGGCACTATAGACCATTGAAAATGTTGAAATACCTATGTCATTACTTTCTCTAACAGCCAATCACTAAACAAAAGGATATTTGCATTGTTACGTGACTAAGTATGATATGTAAGTTCTGTTCTTTGAAAGAACTAGAGTGACCCATCACCTTTTTGCTTGTTTAATGATTCCTCAGTATTTTTAACTGAGGACAAAAGCAACACTAATTCTAGAAAAATGTTTATATACAATAATTGTTATGCCAGTTATATTGGTACTGCTTTTGAATGTTCCTGTCACTCATAGTCAAACATTGTATTGAAAATTAGACTATACGGTTGACTTGGTAGGGCTATTCAAATGTGTAACTACAATATAATTTTATTGTAAAAGTAGACTGAAAATGTGTTCACCTTGTTTGACATTTGTATTACAAGTGACAGGTAAATACACTCGGTCATATTTGTACAATTATTTATTTGCATTTGAATTATTTTGTGAAATTTTCCATTCCACTATGCATTCAATCACTTATGAAAGTGTAAGCATGTTTCACAAAACCATAAGTAAAAGTATTGTGAACAACTTGTTTGTCTACTGAGGTGAAAACTTTCACTTCTTTTGTTTAGAAAGTTTTGAGCTGTTTCTTTTGTGAAAACTTTGGCAGATGCATCGTTTCATTAATGTATCAAGACAAAAGCCACAATTTATATTATGCTGAATGTAGGTGTAAGCTACAAAAGTGAGCTTTTGTTTTAAATTAGTTGCTCTCTGTATTGTAAAATAAATTCTTCTTCCGTGTTTACGCATCTTTTTAATAAATAATTCTTCAACTCCTTATTCTTTTAAAGTCCTTTGATGAATTAATATGGGCATTTCTTATTGCAAAACATGAGAAAAATACTACACACAAATGGTTTCATTTGAAGTTTGGCTTGCAGGTAACAATACATGAATCAAATAGCGTCATGTATGATAAATAATTTGAGGAAAAATTCTAGTCCGGAATATTTTCAAAAGTAGCAAATATGTCGTGTATTTTTCATTCGCTTCTGCTTCTCATCTTAAACTATAGCCAACTTTTTTGCTACAGCCATATCATCATTATAGTGCCATTTGGGCAGCTCTAAACATGCCAGTAGTTTTTTATTAGCTACAAAACATTCAGCCATGCGCGAACAAATGTGGCAAAATAAAAATTCAATTTACCTTAATATGTTTTTCAATTCCAACATCAATAAATAATCTGTCACCTGTAAAATGTTTTGAATTTTAAAGCGTTTTTTCTCCTTTATTTCTCTCTCCTTTTCTCGTTTGCATAACTTGAAAAACACACATTTCTATTATATATCCGTCAAGCCAGCAACCCCCAGAGGGATCCGAAGAAAAAATCGTTATTTTTATGTTTTGATAAGCTTTGTATACAGCATACAGCACTGTATACAATACTTGCATATGTACACGTAATGTAAGTTTTATGACTACATTCAACAGAAGAATGAGAAAATAATAAGAGACATCGACAATTGTTTCAAGCTTTCCTTCTTTCCTTGATTGATCTTTTTATGTCGTCACTCACCTGTTCCGCTAGTATATTATACTTACCTACATCAACAATGAATGAGCGATGGAGGCTCATTTATTTTTATGTGATGCAATATCATCTTCATTTGCTTTCCCTCTATTCACATCTTACAATGTCGTTATACACGCTTCGCTGCATGAACATGGCAGTAATAACAATAAACTATGAGTTACAGTTACGCTGATGACAACACAAACAGACGTCACAGTCACGGAGACCGTATTTTCAGGAAGTTTTTTAAAAACCCTTTTTACTGTCTCAGAAATCACTACTTGCTTGTTTTCTGCACTAATGCAATATACCCTTTTCCTTTATTGATTTGCATAGATTGCATTAAAGAAATGGAAATGTGTTGTTGAACGTCAATAGAGGAAACGCAACGTAAATAGAAAAGCGGGCTCGTAACGATTTTTGCTTTCATTTGGAATCGGTACGGATACTGTTGTTTGACAAATGCACATAATTTTAACATTATTTCATTCGATCAAGACAGAAGAAATGGTGAAAACTTTCGAAAAATGGTTGGCTGCCTTAAAAGAAGTGGGTTTGCCAATGCAATACATTGCCGTTTCCCATTATCATTAAATCTTACATTTCACTATTAATCTTTTAGCATGTCTTGTCGTAAATACTTTTAATTTGAATTTTTACTTCGTAACTGATTTAAATTGCAATTTTTAGTTTAAATCAAACTTGAAAACGAAAATGGTTAGACGCCTAGAATCGAGTGCGATATTCCAGGTCAATATCAAGCCACCTTATTTCTTATTTATGTAAATAACCAAACGCAAAAAATGTTACTTAACAATAGCAGTAGCAACAATATTTTAAAAAGTTATGCTGATCTTATGTTTGTTTGCCTAACTGTGAATAATGATGTTATCAACCCCAAAACCAAACTCTAAACCCCCAAAATAAATTAAATTGGCTCTTTTTTTTCTTTGAAGGTAACCTCTAATATATTTTTTTGAAAAGTCACACATTCACATTCTCTTCGCTACTTTTTTATTTATGCAATGTCATCATTATTACATAACAAACCTATTGAAAAAGGCTAAGACTCTTCCTTTCATTCCCTCCTTGTATACTACTTGACTATGTGTTTTTACATTTCGCATTCAAAAGAAATGGCAAACAT
>JAQFXM010005958.1:0-14028 GCA_034693345.1 Entomobrya multifasciata | reverse complement strand
ACGTGTCTTCACATGTCTCTACATTACATGTCATGCTTCATCTTCGTCTTTTCTTCATGTCTTGACATGACTTGTTTCATTGTTTCCAGATCGAAAATTTCAGTGTTTCAAATGGAAGAGAACTGTAATCTGATAATGAATAAGCCATTTTGTTTCTTGTATTTTAGATAATGGCATGATATATTTACAGGAATATATAACAAAGCATTTAAAATATGTACAACTTTTCCAATTGGGTGTACATTTGCATCTACAGATCTTCACAAGCTAAAAAACGAAGAACGTCAACAAAACAGATTATTACTTTGTTGACGCCATGCCACGAGGACCTTTCATAAGAACTCACATTTTTTGCTTTGCATATGTACATAAAAGTATATGTTTACATGTTTACCTACATTTTGCATCCCACGTAAACTTATGAATGTACTTCAAAAATGGAGAGTGAGATTTGACATGACGTGAGATGCTGTCTACTAGAATCTACAAGAGTTAGTCATATGCAAAAGATTTTTGAAAAAGATTCTTAGTACTTGGCCATCAAGAGCATCACAGGAACATTTTATTACTTAGGCATATTTTATTCTATCCGATGTCTGCATTTGAAGAAGTTCCATATTCAATTTTTAGGTTACATAGCCAATCATACTGCTAATTTTCCTGTCGAAAAATACATATTAGAAATCAAAGTACCATTTCCAATCCAACCTCATGGCTCGAATTTTGGGATCTATACAACTAATTTATTTCTTAAACACAACACAATACAGACATGCAGCTTCTATATTTTTCATTGACTGATAATTTTACCCTTTCGACAATAATATTGTACACACATGACATAATTTTATATGAAATAACAACGCACGCCAACGCTAATGACCAGCGGCCATGTGATGTGACGTATGTCCACGTGTGTACACTTTGCCAGATCGCATTACCGAAAGTTCCAATTAATTAGCTTGTTACAAGTTTTGGAATCAACAAAAAACACATTAGTTACTTTGATCTGTACCATGCATCATGCATCATTAACACACATGTTTGCTATCGAGTGTCATATTCCTATAAAAACTGCCGTTTGTTTACTCCATGTGCACATCCGTTTCTGTCAGTATGACATGGTCAGTATAATATTTACGTATTGCATTCGTTCCCTTTAAAAATTTAAAAAAACATCGAACATTTCAGGATGCATAATATTTTCTAGCGTTTATAACAGCGTAGCGTGTACTGTGTACTAAAGCTTTGACTATACAATACGTTATTTATCTTTCCACTTATGAGAAAATTGATTAATCTGCTAAGACGACTGATTGATTGACGGATGACTAAGAGTGCCAACGCCAACGCTAATTTTCATTTAAATAAAATTTGAATTTGACGTTGTGCACCCATGGTCGGTCAATGTCTCTTACTACTGTAACGAGCTTGAGTTCACTAGTAATAGGATTGTTTACAGCAAATCACATTACCTCATTAAAATAATTTTCTCATTCAGCTACATTGATTATCATACAAATACTACGTATAATCATTCCTTTCTAAATGCAGACTTAAAATCTCATCCTTGAATTTCTTGTATTCGTCAACTCAGCTCATTCAACACAGCTTGATCAAAGTCATTTCTACTGATTGGTGTGTCGTCGTTTTATCAACATGTCGCAGAGTACTTCAGCGGTTTTTGTCTATGATGCTGTTAAGCTGCATGAAGTATTCGTTAGTTAATCAAAACTAGTAAAACAAACATATTACATTACAATTAGGCAATTCGCATTATATTATCCAAATTGGAATGCAAAAACAGAAAAAATAGCAAATAACACTAACTCTAAAGCGTCTGTAAAACTTTCATAAATAACTTGCGATTTTGCTCTGAGTTTTGTTATCGTGATTGTGATTGGGTTTCATGAATATGCACTTGCAGGCACAGGCATAGACATGCATGAAAATGAAAAGTCACAAACACAGAAAATTTACCTGTGATGCGTCTCATCAAAATTCTACCCGTTTGTGATATGACCTTCTCTTGACTTCACTTCAGCAAAGCCAAATTACATCATACAACACAGTTTGAAATTTTAATTTATTAATCTTGCTAATTTTTTGCGCAACATGTGAGGAGAGAGAGGAGATTGTAAATAGGCGGTGATGACTGATGAATGACCTTTTCTAACTCAACCTATCGTGCCATGAATTATAAGCACGGGCTTAAGTTTTTTAAAGCAATTTTTCTCATGTCACCTGTAAGATTGTTGGTCCTAAATTGTTTTCCGACGGTTAGTAAACAATCTATGTACAACTCCAGCGTCAATATAAATTATTATTGCCACAAAATAGTTCATGTAACAATAGATGAATTTCAACTCGATCGTCTAAGAGAATACTGGCATTAGCATGTAATATCGAAATGGAAACCTGAAAGTAAGCATTGAAACAAGGTTGAAAAACAATCAGTGTTCTAGCTTTTAGGTACAAGTTGCATTAGACAAAATGTAGTAGTTTCTTTCATTGTATCCAGATTCAGATAAAACTTCATTTTCTCGCATCACCCTTCCAGCTGAAAATATATTTGTTAATTTTATGACTCTGGAAATAACGCTGATTGGAATGGGAATTTATGCATGTTAACAGCTCATTTTTGATAACTAACAAAGGTCAGCGGTTCGGTTTTGAAGTGTATATTGAAATATGTTATTCTATCGATAGCGATAATAAAAAACATGTCCTACAACTCTTGATTTACAGTACGGCCTCCATTAAATAAATTAAAGAGAGCTGAAATAGCAGAAAATGCATTTAAAACGAGGCGTTATCTAAAATAACATTTCTAATCATTTTTGACTCATTACAGAATGTGATATTTAATTCCAAGACACGTACTTGCATAAGAACCCTGAATGAAATCAAGAACATACATTAAGCAACAGGGGAACATTACATGTATGACAAAACAGGGTGAGAACAAAATGATAATAGTGCACACTCACATCACAGCAATAATACCAAACACTATTTATACATTTTGCCGGTTTGGGTGTGGGAGTGATATGCGTTGGTGATGAATTAATATATTTTTTTAAAACTAATTACTGTAACCCATTCTGTTAGCTTGAAATAGACATGAGAATGATCTTACAAGATTTAAAGAGTTATTTATATATCAGAGTGTCAATTATCATGAATAATGTGTGTATGTTGATTACAATAGAATTCATTATATACGCATGAAAGAAGTATCGCGAAGATGACATATTCAAGCTAATAAAGAAAATTTAAATTTACTAATTAGCCAACGTTATAAGTCTACTCCGATTTCACAAGATTGATTAATTAAACACAACTGGATGCTCTGGCTCTAAAAAGTTAAAGCTGAAAGGCAAATTCATCCAGCCCTTTCGAATTAGATATTGTTTCAGCAGACGCGGACGTTTGGACTTCAGTGTAAAACCATAAAAACATCATTTTATAACAATGAATGAGCAAATATATCCATCACATATAGCCTGTGAACTGTGAACAATATAGCGTGGAAAACAAATTTATTATCCATAATAAGGATCAGCAAATCATCGTTACAATACTGTAATTATACTAGTCAGCCCGAAGAAGATAAGTTTAGAAGGGAGTGATACATTATTATTATAAGCTTATTATGCAGTTGAAGTTGACTGAGTAATATGAAAGGGCGATGAGATTTTCACAGAAATGTCTTTCGTTATCAACGTTATTGCCATTGTTTGATGGGGGATGCTTGGCACGTACACACGCTTACATTTGCGCACACACGTGGAGACATGGAGTAGTCTTACTATTTAAAGTGGTGACAAACACCTTCATCAACTACCAAGTACCAGCATAAAATAACTTCATGTCAGATCACACTTTAATATTCATGTCATATAGTGCGTTATCGTATTTACCAGAGTGGGTTATTGCTCCAGGGGGAAAATATTCCTTGTTTATTACGGCAGGTGCGCATTATATGCTGTTTTTTTCTTCTAAATTTCAATGTCAGGAATACGATGTGTGTCTCATGTCATATGGCGGAAAAATTTATTCCCTGTCATGTACAAAATGTCTGGCGCATAAAACCAATTCCAAAATTCTTACGTACAAAACTACATATTATGCACATATGCACACAAGTACATTTAGGCAGAACAACAGCTCGGTTTTAATTTTAAAGCGTTGAAAGAAATAACCTTAAAGATTTATATCCTTACGTCACAGTTTATTTCCATAATTTAATCTCTTTACGGTGTACCGTCTGTTTCAAATGAACTGTAGTAGTCAAGTTTGTTTTTCTTATGGTAATATATTAATGGGATTTCTGAAGGTGAAAATCTCACGGAGAACGGAAATGTCAGTTTATCCAATCCTGCTACTCCCCACCCGCAAAAAAAAACAACAATGAGTAGCTACATAATTTAGTAATAAAAATGACGTAGTAAATTCTCCACACAAGACTACACACTACATTCCAATGATTCATCAGTACTTGCAATACACATGGGTTGGGTATAAACATACATGTTTGGTTATTTCACGTGAGAACTACCAATTTTCATTTGACAACAATAGAAACGATGATAGACATGCATTGATTATGATGGCATAAGAATAAGTTTTGATTCATTTTAGTCATTGTAGGCATTTCATCGTAGTGTAGTTCTTATGATAATTATTTTTTTCATTGTCAAGATTATGATCAACAGCCTACGCAGAGGTAGGTAAATTTTTAATACGCATTGTTGTTCGCAAATGTGAAGAAAAGTTTGCATAATTTGAGTGTAAAACACTTTCCAGTTGTTGCTTCAACTTTCTGTGGGATTTGTTTCTTTTAAAATGTTTGTTACGTAAAAATATTATGTGCACTACAGGAATATTTATAACATATCATTTTTAAAATTAAAAATTATAGACCTGCTGTGCTAAATGATAATTGTTACTTAAATAGTTGTCATTAAATTCGCCTTCCACAAAGCGGATGCATAACCTGTTACGCTGCGTATTAAAATATGTCTGTTTTTCTAATGAACTTTAAAATAGAATTTATTAAAGTAACATCGATTTTAAATGAAGGTATACTGTGAACGTTATTTTGAACTTCGATCGTTCCAATTATCGAAGCATGAGGTCTCTCAATATATGGTTAATGTTATGGATGATTGGCAAGGTTAAAAGGAAGTTAGTTGCTTGTCGACATTTACCTTAACATGCTCACTTTTACGAGCATTTTTCGTTTTGCCTGTAACGATGAGGTGGCATAAATAACACTTTGGTAGATGTGTGGAAGCAGTAGAATTCGCTGGAAGCAAGATTTCATCTGTAGTAAGGTAAATGAGTTCAACTTAAAATACATATGAAAATGTTTCTGGTTGTAAATATTTCAATTCCAGGTAATTAGACTGTGCTTATGAGAATAAACGAACAGGAAACGGAACGGAAGTTTAGAGTTCTAATAGGTGTTCTTGAAAACTTTATATTACTTGCTCATTATATACCATGTAGTTAAGAATAAGAGCGTTACACTTTCGTCTAAATGTTGTGTGCTGTGCTGTAGTACTATTTATGTTTATATTATTCTGCTGCGTTGCCATAATTGTGACACCTACGAATATCCTTGTGGCACAGGAAAGGCAAAATTCATTTACGATGCTTTATACTGCTCTTATTTTATAATGTGAGTCAAGTTCATTTTCTTGGCCGAAGGTCGATATGATAAAAAAAATATGCAGACATGTTTACTTGGAAGAAGATGCTGCATATTCAAAAACACCTAAAGTATTTGAACTTCAACTTACGAATAAAAATTTCCATTAGTGTAACTTTGCATTTTTAATTTACGATAATGTTCACGTTCATCATTTTCAATCTAGTTGGGTTTTCATCTTCAACAATCATCCAACCTTATCATGCATACCGAACTTATCTGAAGAAGTATCTTTCTATGAGCTTTCATTCAACATAAAAATACTGTTCATAAAAATGTAGAATCGTTCGATAGAATTTAGAATCTACACAGAATATTGTGTATACAAGGTTAGTTAAAGGTTAGCAAGCTAGCAGACGAACCAAATATCAGGATAACTCATCGTTTACATGCACCGGTTTTTTGTAACGTTCATATTTTTCTTGTAAAATTTCTCCAAGTCAGGCATGCAGTCTGAGCTAAGCTATTATGCCTGTTCATTGACAAAAGCAGAATAATATGATAGAATCCGTATACCTTAATGTAAGATAAATACAGATCCATGAAACTCCAGATTTTTATTAACTTGACTCTTTAGTTATGAGATTCAGACGAAATTGTAAAAGAAACTGTTCATGGTTCTCATAATCTGTCATAAGAATTTACATAATGAGTATTGTTCCGATCAAGAATAACGTATAAAATGTACGCAAATCCATACTCCAAATTTGTTTTAAAACAGACTAAAATGACACTTCTGCGAAAAGGTGAGAAATTAATTACTAATTTCTAGAATATTTATTTTGTAAATTAAATTAAAACTCGATAAATCATAGATAATTTTGATTTTCAAGCAATCACAGGAGTATGAGATTTTATTTCTCAAAAGTAAAAAAAATCCCATGAATCATACGTGATTTCTTTCTTTCGAGATGTTTATTTATACCAGACATCAGAGTTTCTTTCAAAAGTTATAGCAATTACCTTGTGCACATTTCAAAGATTATTTTGACGTTATGAGGCTTACACTTTAAGTTAACGTGATATGCAATATTTTTTAAAACTTTTGAATAACTATTTGCTTTTGTTAAACCGCTTTCTATTTTCCGGAGACATGTTTTGAAAACGTATTAAAGTTAAGTACATGTGCACGCTTATCTGCGATTAGATGCTATGGCTGTCTGTATCTCAAACACATGTGTAATATGCACAAAAATTAAAACCCAATAAACGCAGCCATTTTGGTGAAATTAACCACACACACTAATTCAAATTCAAAAATACACGTTTAGTTGCATGATCGCGTTTCATTTTCATAAACGAACGTGTACTTTTCAAGATAACATATCGACACCTTTTTATTGCTCTCTTGAAACCTATAATTATACGATTATTATTATTTACAAATTTTTGTAAATTGAAATTAAGTTGCTCTGTAATCGCAACTACACACAAGTAATTTCACAAGTGAAAAATTTTGTAAATAAATTTCCTGTGATTTGTAATTTAACAAACCCATCTTTACATTTTACCACCAAGAATTCAAACATTTGAAATTTTTTGACTCGCCTTGAACTTATTTTTTACAAGGCTCGGCTTGCTTGCTTTAAGTACTTTTTTCTAATGATATGATATGATGATGATATAAAAAGAAGGAGTGAATCGAAAATGATAATATCGAAACGGATGTTTAGAAGATTCAACTCAAATGTAAATTTTAAAAGTGTAGTGCTCCTTAGGCAAAGTTCAAGCAAGACACTACCTACACCACACCACTACAACTACTCATTCATTTTTGCATTTTGACTTGACTCATACACTTTTTAAAATGCTTCATTGGAATGGAATGAATACGATGAAGTCTACATTTTTCATTTAAAAACGCTCCCTGTCTCATCATTTTTTTAAAAATAATAAAAGCTACTTGTGTAGCAAGTACAATTTAGGTGTAGTTTACAAACATGTAAAATGTATTCGAAATTCATAATTTTTTCAAGATGACGACAACCATCAAGCAAGATATTTTTTTCTTGAAATATAAATGAATTCCTTTGGGATATGTGTAAAGTACTAAAAGTTGAGAGGGTAAAACAAGGAACAAGACACGACAAGTTTGTAAAGTGGACATAAATGATGTCATCTTGTGCAACGACAACAATAGCATCAACAATGGCATCCAGCGGAGAATAACAATTTTAAAGAATTTTTAAGAGGTGTGTACTCGTGCACTATACCATTCATTCAGGTTAACATTTTTTGCTGGTTTTAACTTGTCTATAGTACACTTAGTGTGGTGTAATAACTTTTTGTAGCATATTAGAAGAATAAGCGTAATTAGAAGCTTTTACTGAATATTTCTTTGTATTTTAAAATTGAATGAATGTAAATTCTTAATGAGGCATGGCATGTAGCATGTAGGTAAGTTTTTTATCTAACTAAATTCGCGAACAAATTATAAAGTGACTTGAAAAAATTACCGGCATCCGCTTATTTGAACTTTGCAAAATAGCATTGGGGGAGATTATTATACTACATATAGTACATATTGATTTATTCTCACTTGATTTAAATTATTTATAAAAAGTTTCATGCATGAATTACTTAAGATTTAATTAAACAATGTATCAATTTTTACGAGATCGACAAAGAGACTATAAACACAAGCATGGCTTCGAATGCACAGGCAGCTTAAAAAAGGAAAAAAACTTACCAATATTTACAAGTTTGACTCCATCAGAAGCAATGGCATCTAAAGCTCTCGTAACATTTTCCAGCATTTGATGCTGGTTCACTGGTTTGTGTATTTTCCTCAGAGTCCGTTTCTGAAGAGCCTCGACAAGTGCAATAAGTTTCGTCCCATCACACAAATCAGTGGTCAGGTCAGCCACCGACAGCCCTAGCGGTCGCAGGTGTTCATTTACCCAATTTCTGAAAGTATGTGCTTGAATTTCAATCCAAACGTCTTCATTCCCTTTAATTTGCATACCCTTGGCAGCATGACCTTCCGGACTTCTGGCCAACAGGCCCACCTGACAACATCAAAAGTGACAAAAAAATGAGTTATGTGAAAAGGAAAGTTAGACTTTTGCTTAAATTGTACATGATGCGTATTTTATAACGTAATAAAAATCTCTCTTCTCTGCGATATTCAAATCATTTTTTATACATTCACTCAAGGTCACTTCCAATTTAAGACTTGGTACTTTGTAAGCAGGACGTTGAGTAAGCATGCTAGAAGCAAGCGTCATCCCATACATAATTTAACTGCATTCAACAAATCTTGAATCTATCTTATGAACCAATGTAAAATATCGAAATAAGTAGGTACGGTACAATAATATCTCGTTACTTCCACTCGGCAGTTGTATTACGTAAACAAAGTTAGTGATGTACTTTTGACTTTGCACAGAAGGTGACTTGTATTCTAATCAATCAGCAATAAACTTTTATTTTTCCAAATATGGTATGGAAAATGGGAATCTAAGAATATGTAATAGCAAAGTTTGTCCAGTACTGTCACATTTTCGTATTTTGCCAATTTACAAATTGACAGAACTATTTTTTAGAGTGAATTATGTGGCGTATTTCTGATAATGTTGTGGCTTGTCAGGTAAATCTGACGAATGCTTTGTTGTTTTATCCCACGTACGTGAATACATTTGGTATTTTTGATGCAAATATATTGAACAGCCTAACAATAACAATTCGATTGTACTTATTGAGTCAATCGGGCATAAAATGTGTGTGGTGAGTATAAAACAAGCAGTAGTATGCATGCATATTTAGAAATATCCCAAATCCTAAAAGCAAATTGTTGGTTAAGGTGCACTGAGGAAAAAATGAATAGCAATAGTCTACAGACATCAAAATTATTTATGAGCCTGAAAGTAGTGCACTGTTACGTTGTATTGCATGAGGATACATTATTTCATCTTTCGACTTAGGGGAAGCAGCATGACATGACATGAGATGTAATTACGCAAACATACATAAAAAGTAACCACAAAATATTAGAGTGTGCTACCACGTCAAAAGTTTTTATGAAATCCTTTCTAATTGAGGTTTTATGTATTAAGCATGAAATCATACGTGCAATTCAAAAAAATGGTTTTTGCTAATTTATTTTCATATCTAAAACTGACATTCCGGAGCATTAAATTTACAAGGAAATTTGTTGTTCAAAATGGAAGAAATAGAAAAACTTTAATTCAACAAAATAATATCATGAATATGTTAACATTAGCGACTCAATAACTTTTTGTCATCAACTTTTTAATAATCCTTATCTACAGATCTTGGTCGGCTTATCCTTTGAGTAGACAAATGTAGGGTAACAATGAAAAAAGCGAAGAAATGGTGGGCATTGCATGGTCAATGAAATTTCTTAATTCTGAATGACTAAACCAGATTAATCGTTTCTTTCTCTAAAATACCGATATTTTACTAAAAATCAACCTTTCTTATAACTATAAATAATTTTTAATGCGTGATGTGTATTGAGAATTTGTCGAAATAGGTTTCATCTCATTTTCCCCGGTTGTCGATGAACAAGCAAAAAATGTTGTTAAATGCAATATTTATACCAAATTATATTACTCTTTTTCAAAACTCCTGATTCCTGATGAATACATTCAAGTCAGTAGTGAATAGATATTTAGTTATTGTTGCATTGACTTAAAAATTGGCTTTTTCACTTACTTTAGCTTGCAATCTTCCCTCTCCATTTCTATCATCTCTTTATTTTTGCCCACTCACTTTTACTCAATCGCGATTTACACATACCTACCTACTTTTATCACACTGTCATACAATAATGCATCTTTTTAATTCTTCTAATTTGAATGTTGCAAATCAAACTTTGTCCAATTTACCAAATTCCCTTTTCTTTGCCAATATTTGAAAATTCTAAAAAGGCGACAGTACAAATTGTTGTTTGAATTTGTGTCAGCCTGTCATATACACATACTAAAAGAAGTATAACTTTCGATATTTACTTTTATTTTCAAACAAGTTGAATACACTCTCTATACATTGTATAATATTTACATGAACGTACATTTTAAAATATGCAGCATCATATTATTTAAAGGGATGATATTCCTCACTTAAATCTATCCTCCTTACCCTTTTACCTGATGCCTTTGTTATATAATGGCCCACATTAATGATGCCATCATTACAATGCAAACACAAAATGTACATCTTTGAATCTATGTTGCATTATAATAATAATAAATTCTCCCGAAACTTTTTTTCTTCACATTACATATTTAATTCCCAGAAGGGATGCATTAGTAATATAATGTGACGAAATGTAAACTGAGAAAACTTCGTTACATATAGCTGCAAACCTCTTTCTGGTCTCGTTTGACAAACACACAGCCTTTTGGCAGTGGGCGAACCATTTATGGCAGTGGACAATTATGGAAAAAGGCCATCAGCATGATGATGATATAAGACATGCCATCATACACACAAACACAACCAACACCACATCATAACCAGCCATGTTGCTTTTTTGCCATGTGTTGGCACTATTACTCAGCAGACTTTTTAGATGATGATGATGAGATAGTGGTGTTTGAATAATGTGTTTGGAAACTATTATTTCATGACCATGATATTGGCGAAAAAATATAAAGGAACAACACATAAAAATGCTATATTGATAAATATACCGCTTGCATAAGCCGCACATTCAGAATAAAAAAATGTTACAAAAGTTTTGTAACAAAACATATTTTTTAGACTTGGGAAACGTTGAACGTTGATGATGATGATGTTTTCAGTATGGTAGCATGGGAATTCAGTAATTCCCAAAATTATATATCCTGAGTTTCCCTACCATGTCCTGTTAACCAGCCTCATAGAAAATGAAAACTAATTATTTATTTAATTTCATTGAAAGCTATTTTCTCTTAACTGTATTTTATCATTTTGCTACGTAGTAGTTAACATAATTAGTGTCCCCAATTTAATGAGGTTTTATAAGTCTCCGCTTTCGCTGGAGGACCTTTTGCTTGTAAGTTATGTATGCTAAAATCTCTTGTGCCTTGAAAACTTTGTGACAAGCTATTTGCGTGAACCTTGAATACCCATTCAAAGTGTACATTACAGATTAGCGACGCTGTCCCAAAAAATGACAACAAGAAAACAGACCATCTCGCAGAATGCTCACACATACATGGTCCTCATTCCTCATCCTCATCTTGTCTGTTTTGTTTGGCGATTTTATACATTCGTACAATCTGCAGTATCAACATCTGCAAAAGTTTTTAATGACCCTACACTGCCTACTACTACCTAAATAGGTTAAACGTGAGCAAACAGTGCCACATAATATGCAATGTCGCTTCCCTGTTTTATTTTCCCTTTCGTTGTTCGTCGTGGACGGACACAAATTAATTTATTGTTAATAATATTATATTACCACCAAATTCGAAATGACTTTGCTTTTTTATTGTGTCGCGTTTTGTGCTGTGTGCCCTTATGTCTAACTTGACTAGTTTTTTATGCAACAACTTCATAGCTATAACAATAAATATTACAACTTTTCTGGCCTTTTATTGCATAACGTGGCTAACGACGTTGTGTACAGTTTTGCGCACATCTTGTATTTCCATCCATCCGTGCTGCCTTTGCCTTGAAAGAACATGATATTATTAAACCAAACATATATATTTTTCATGCTCACTCACTGACTAATACGCTGATGATAATACGACCGTAAAAATGAAACGAAGGAAAGGATGGAACGAAAAGGCGAACAACGGAAGTGTTTTATAGCGTAATATACTTGTATTAAGATGTCAATGCAAGAAAGTAAATTTGCCATTTTTTGACAGTCATTTTTAAAAGTAAGGAGATTAGGGAGGGGACTCCGTATTTTTTTTCAAAGCGCACAGGATATTAGCAGAGAGACCACGTTTTATTAAGTTTCAGGTTTTTACTGAAACTTTATACGAATGGGGGGTACGGGACCAAAAAGTCCGTCCGTCTGTCCGTCCGTCCGTCCGTCCGTCCGCGCTCTAGCGTCCAAACGCTTGGACCGATTTGGACGAAATTCAGTATACAGATAGATATGGTACCAAAGAGGATCCCCATTGATTTTGGGCCAAATTGGCCTAACGGTTTTGGAGTAACGGCCAACTAACGGTCCCATGCTTTTTAAATAGGAAAAAAATATTATTCCACCAATCGGTAGGTTATAATATGGGGATCAAACTTTGTCAAGAAACCATGGTCCAAAACTCATAAGTTTTCGTTATATAACCATTTTAAGTAAAAGTATGGTGAGAGTACACACAAGAACGCATGAATGAAAGCTGCAGTACGTACACGCCACAATTCATTTGAACATATTTGCTGTTAATGCTCAAAATATTGCATTCTGAGTAGAAAGAACAAACCAAGTACGTACAAGAAATTGTGAAGTTTCATTTTATTTAAGTTTCGGGATGATTGACATTTTTTGTATCAGAGCAAGCAGTTAATACTTGAGATACCTGTGAATTATTGTGTATAACATCCAAAAATATAAATTAATTAAAAATTTCCCTAATCTTAGCTTTAAAATGCCTCGTACAAAGAAAAAGTCATATGCGAAGAAAAAAGCCGACAATCGGAAAAGTCACCAAGAGAGGCGCAGTGATTCAGTGTTAAAAGCTCAGGAACAAGTTGCAAATACCAGTGCCCGTAAATCAAAACGACTAGACCCTGAAGTCCGCGAAAGGGAGAAGGCGGCGAATCGAACAAGCCACCAAAAATTAAGAAGCGATCCAGATTTTCGTGCCAATGAGACTGCAGCAAATACCAGTGCCCGTAAATCAAAACGACTAGACCCTGAATTTCGGGAAAAAGAGAAGGAAGAAGATCGTACGCACCACCAAGAATTACGAAATGATCCAGAATTTCGAGCCCATGAAAAACAATTGAATACTCCAAGAAGAAGAATGAGCCGCAGTGACCCTTTTGTACGAATAAGAGAACAGGCACATAATACTGCCCAGAAACGTTGTCGCCGAAAATTATTTTCACCTTTGAAAAAAGCAAATGATGACAATGAACAAGCTGGTCCAGCCAAACGAAGAAAAACTAATGGCGAAGACAGTGAAAACCCAACGGGTAATTTAAGCGTACAGGAAGTTGAAACCCTTGATGAACTACCCGACATTTTAAGTGATGACGAAGCCGTTGAAGATATAGCGGAAGAAATTATTCCAAATTTGCGTACTCCTGTAATTAAAAAACTAACAAATTACGAACAACGTAAATCGGATTATCTGAAAGCTATTCGCCTTGCTCCAAATCATGTGTGCTGCTGCTGTGGAGGG
>JAQFXM010005957.1:0-14032 GCA_034693345.1 Entomobrya multifasciata | reverse complement strand
AACCCAGAAGTAAGCATTGTGGAAATCCATTTTATTTGATCGTCTTTGTGGTTGCATATTGAATCACTAGTCTCTCTAGAGCAAACCAAAACGGAGTATTTCGTTATCGTATTCATAAAATCTTCTCGCCATTGCTGACTCTGGTAATTGTTTCCGAAGTAAAGCCAAGAGATATCTTTTAATACTTTGCCACAGGTATTTGACACAAAGTATACATAGGGATTATTGATTTCTCGCTCCGGGTTTAAGTAAATGTTCACTTCACAATTTGTGTTTTTACTGGCAAACATTAGCTCATTCTGATAGGTCAGGCTTAAATATTTCAAATTTGATTGAATACTAAACAGGTTCGACAAATTACCTTGGTTTTTTATTCGAAGAAGGTTTTCATATGGATATATGTATTCCTTAGAATAAGATATATATCTTAAAAGTAAAATCGGCTGAAATATATAGTTGTAATTGATATCGTTTCCACGAAAAATGACCATTTTTATCAAGCATCCCGAAAAACTGTTTAGGATAGTAATCTGACTCTCAAAATATCTCTGAGCTGAATTTTGAAAATATAAAACATCGCATGAATGCAAGTGCAAAAACGATACAAGTATACACAAGAATAAATACATTTTACTGTCTGCCACAATATATTTTTTTCCTTAGCTTATTAAGCTTTTTAAAAGAAATGCAGCTAGAAATGAACAAACAAAGTGACATAAGTGGTGCTTAGTTTCAGAATAAATTATAAAAACTAACAAATGCTGATTTCACTACTGCTGCTATACATAAAACAAAGTTCGGATTAGTTTGTAATTTTTAATTTTTAAAATCGTCCGTGAGATTTCCAAGTTTTGAAGAGTTTTTTAAAAGGTAGACTGTAACATGAATTGTTATAGCATGAGCTAGAATTACAAATTCTTCACTACTGACGAATTCAATTATTGAAAAGACGTGGACTTGATTATGGGTGGCAATTATTTTTCTAGTTAACTAAATGGAAAATCATAATTACATGTTAGATAAAAAGTAATTACAATTTTGGTCACGCGTGTGGTCATGTATGTACTCGTGTTGCCATCACATTGCTCTTACATTACATTTGTATTACATACATATACAGAATAATGCCACAGTGTTTTAAATTTTATATGTCCAAGCAGTTTTGATTAAGGTAAATACTCAACCAATTCATATTGCAGCAATACTGATTCTTGAGAAATTATAGCACTTTAGTTAAATACAAGTTTTAAGTAATGGTCTGTAAAAGAAATCCCGCGATAGGTAAAATGACAAAAAATGCTTTCCTTCCTGCAAAACCTTTTTTGATTTTTTAAGGCCTTATAACATTAGGAGATAAATTGTTAGCATTGTTTTTGTGCTTGAATGTCCAATTAACAATTTTATTGTCATTACTCGGCTTTGTATAAAAACGTCATGTTTTATTCACCCTCATATAGCATTTTTGTAATTTGTAAAAGTCAATCTGTCGAAATAAATGAAAAATCAATTCAGAATTAATTATACGTATCAATGGATGGAATAGCTGTTTGATTATTACTTCATATGTTACTATTTGTGATTCATTTAAAATGTATGGCTTTATGAAACAATATTTAAACTAAACACGTTATCATTACTGCACAAATTGGAATCAAATTTACCGAGTACTGTTCAGTACATTTGTTTATATTATCAATAAAAATAGGCAGCTAATGTTGAAAAATTATATTGGCATGTTTGTATCCACTCTTGTGATTTTAAACTTTATTGCATACGTCAAATTCTTGACAAAAATCTCATGATTCATGATCAGAAGTGAATTGAATCAAATGAAGTGACACCAGATGTGAGTTAACTCAAAAATTAAAGTCATGAATATACTAAACTCTATATTAATAAATATAGCCTGCAGTAAAAAATCAAATATAACCTAAAAACAGCACAACAAACTTGATTGCGTTAACCTTTTTCCCTAGCATCTTAACACATGATTTACGCAGTTGGTCAACATAAAATCATTCACTTGTGATTAGATCTTTTGCTAAAAATTTAACATCATTATTAGCTCGTACAAGCTTTTTTACATTTCGTAGAATAGTCGAATACCCACACCAATGCATTCCATTCTACATTCACATAACACGTTATGAGATGGAATGAGTTGTTGTTGCGTTTATGTTTTCATACAAATAATTGGAACTATAGTATGCTCAATGATTAACACATCAGAATATGGCATGATTTTTTTTTATTTTGTAATGCTGGAGCATACAAGACTAATGTTTAACACTCTCCGAGGAGAAATGAAATTTATTTCTTTTAAAATTAATTTACAAAATAAAATTGTGTTGAGACTCCAGAATGTATGTTTCTTACAACTGTGTATTAAGTGTAATGTACTTAATAGTTTCAAACTTTCAAGTTACTTGGGCAGGTAACACCTGTCAGGACAAACTACTAAACTATTGTGAAATCGATTTTGGCGAAGAGATAGAAGATAATTCAACATCACGCCTTGAAGCCGGTTCTTGGGATCTTGAGAATTTTTCTGCAGAATTTAAACTCTTTCGAATTCCTCAAAAATCGCATGTCAGCACATGGCCTGGAGGCTTAGTTAAATATAAATTAGATCTTACACTGACACCGTCAGAACTGCATGAGTTCCACGCTGCACTGAACGAGTATCACGGAAAAACCTGTGTAAAATTTGAGCTAAAACAGAAAACCGATTCGAAGAAAGAATCTTTTGTGAGTATTGAAAGAAACGATAGTCACGTCGAGTGTGGTAGAGCCAGTACATGTAAAAGGGGAAAGCGCTATCAATATGCCAGGTTTAATACCAGCTGTATGCTCAAAGAATCTTTTATTCATGAGTTGGGTCACACCCTTTGTCTTGGCCACGAATATGAAAGAAATGACCGGGACAAATTTGTTTTGTTTGACGGTTGTAGTCATCCACCAAAAAAGGGAAAAGCTAGACGGGATTTGGGAATATATGACTATGCCAGTCAAATGCACTATCCATGTGGAACATGTTTGGGTGGAACTCCAGTAAATTCTATTCCACCAGTTTGTGGGGATCAAGCTCATACTGGATTAAGTGTAATGGATGCTGATACAATTAATCAGCTTTATAATTGTCAAGCTTGTCATAGACATCGATGGATACCGATAAATTTACTAACGGATGAACACAAGGAGAATATGTATAGTTTTGGGAGTGTGGATTATTTTGGTCGAGAAATATTTCCATGTCGGGCTTTTCATTTAGGAGAAGTGGCTGTGGGACAGTATACACATGAAGATGAAACTTGTAGAATTCCAAGTAAAAGAAGTAATTCAAGTGAGGAAGTTAAAAAGTTAGTTGAAATTTTGACGATTCCGGGAGGTCTAAGTGCAAGCTGTTTTGAATCAAGTTGGAAAGATGAACATATTTATCAGTATGAACTTGAGAGTAATTTAGATGACGAATCTAAAGAAAATTTGCTGAAAGAGGCAGTTCCTGGAGGAAGCTTGATTGTGGATCATGAACAGTACTTTGTGGGATATATTGCTTTTGGGACTATAAATTCGGATTATTTTGTGAACGAGGTGAGCGAAGATGACGGTTTTGGAGTGGATGCGATTGGTACGGTGTGGAACGAAACCAGTGAATTGAACAATGCCATGTTTCCAACATCGAAAGAATATCCAGTTAATGTGAAAACTTTTAGGGTTTTAGTTTGTAAATAAGTTTTTGTGTGTCTACTTCTAGTCCTTCTTTTCTTGCAAACTATTGTTAAGTTTTTATTTTAAAGCTGCTAAATTATTACAAAAAATAAAGAATTACAAATCGCTTCTGATTTAAATTGTAGGTTAATGGAATAATATACATCTAAATACTAAATATTGATTTGATACGCATTCGTTATATATTTAAAAATATAAGTTTTGGTTTACCGTATTGTTTAAACTACATTTCCTTAGCATCGCCAGTTTTCATTATTATATTGATAAATATAAGTAAAAGCAAATTTTTTAGGAAAATTCATGATGTTTACCGATAACAAAAGACAAGAAACAAATAAGGGTCAGACAAGGAAAGTTGGAACTGTTTCTTAATTTATTCGTTTTGGCAAGATCTTCGTGCGTGTTTATTTCGTAGGCAGAAAAATATTCCTAGCGTAAAATCACAATTTGCTGCAATGGAATTTTGTAGTTGATATCATATTAAGAAAATTAATTGTGCTAATTAAGGATTCAGACAAATCTTTGTGGGCATCCAGCGTAGTAAAAATTAAGCATTCAGTTTTTAATGTAAATACTTATTACTCTAACGATATGAATGTTTATAAATTATAGTTTTATAAATGCATATTCATGGATTTGGGGAAAATTAATATGATAAAAATTATTCAACTTTTGATCGTTCGGTTCGTTGTACGTTTATTAAAGTAGTAAAAATTTTAAACGTTGACTTAAATGCATCTCAAAATAAATATTTTCATTTGCCCTGAATGAAAATATTTTCATAAAAGAAAACTTTCAAATATGTGAAAACAGGTTTTATAGTCGGTTTTTAAAATTTGCGAAGGAGTAGTAAAATCAGAAATAAATAAATTTTTTGTAGTTTTATACATAAAAAGATTAAATAAATTTTTGTCGACATTTCCTGCCAGCAACAGCTAGAATGATCCTTACACAAATTATTGAACTCCACCCCGCTTGAGATACACTTCAAGTTAGTTTACAGTGGTAGCAGTTTCAGATGGTTTATGAAATTTTCGAGTTTGTACGTATGGCTCCACGTTTCTTTGAACCAAATATCTTAGCACAGTTTTTACTACTTTACCATTGAGCTTGGACTTATGACTAGAATTATTTGAAATCATAGCATAGTATGACTTCCAGATTACGTATATAGTAATTTTATTTAAAGAGCCATCGTTAAAAGTTAAATAAAATGTTTTTACAATTTTTATTTAAGCTCAAATAGATTGTTTTATCCTTATTTAATGCACTATTTCATTTTACATTTATTCAAGTGGTTGAAGTAACACAGCCATACATATAAAATAAAATCTGTCAAAGCAATTTTGACACCTATTATGGCCAAGTTCAATGCTCAAACGATACACGATCGATACAAAGAAATTAAAATACGTGCAACTTATTTGAATCAGTCTAAGGTCTCCATGTTAATTATTTATACATTTTCGCTAGCACTTATCAAAAATTGACTGCATTTTTGGAAAAATTGGCAAAATCCAAAATGTAGAAGTTTTGATGTTGCAAATATATATCAATAAATTTCCAGATATATAATCGTCACCCCACACTAATTTGGTCTAAAATTTCATTCTTGCATAGAATACTTACATACATATTTAAATCGTCGTTGGAATAGTTTTTAAACCAGAGGGTGTTGCAACGTCCTCATTTTAAATATAAAATAGAAAGCATATGATTGATCCCAAAAATTTCTTTTGCAATTCCGGATAATTAAGACAGCGGTAAATCAATATGTCGAAAAAATGCGACAGGGAAAATGAAACAGGCTTCGACGACATTGACGAACTTGTTACTGAGAAATTTTATGGCATACATATTGAGTAATTGAAACGATGAATTCGTTAACTCATGTTGTATTTTTTTATAATAACTGTATTGTAATACCATATATTTAGGGTTTGTGTAAATTTTGTTTCTCAATTATTTTAGCAAAAATTTGTATTTTAATTGTTGTTAAATTTACGCTATGCTTTTCTAGCTAAAGAGGTGGCATAATTTAACTTCAGGTAACCAAAGGTGCTACTTGCCTTTACAATATTTCAGGACCCTTATAATTCTTTCCTTCCGTTCATGAAATTTGAAGTAACAATGTATAGTTAGAAACTTAATTGACTCAATCCAAATTTTGCAAAAGATTGAATTATGGTTTTCATCTACTTTCAGTGCTCGAACATTTGTTGAGCTTTTCTTAAAATAAAACATATTCCAGACGTACTTCAGCCAGCCGCATTCATAAACCAGAAACACTAGTAATGAAACCAGAAGACCAAAACCCGGAATAACAGAAAAGACATAAGCCCCAGTTGTATTCCGATGTGACGAAATTGTAACATTTGCGAAGTTTTGATTTTCATCATTACTTTGTGTTTCAGTTTTCAATACTAAATACCATTTCAAGTACTTTTGCCACCAGTCCACAATCCCAGTGTGGAAAAAGTATCTCGTTCGTAGTAATAGGCTTGCCGGAACGTACCCAAAATATTTGTATCCAAACAAGTTTTCATTTATTACATCTTTTCCAAAAAAGGCAGGCTTATTTGATGCCTTCAATATGGTATACAACTGCAGAGCCATATTTTCTTGCAAAACGATTGCGGATTTTTTACATGATTCCATGTGCATGACCAATATTTGATCCATACTTTCAGATTCACCATTTACCATCTCACCCTTCATCATTTTGGTATTATTTAAATAAAAGACACTTTGTTTCGACAAATCTTTGCGAAGGTATTCCATTGTGTTCATTTGGTTAATATAATATCTTACAAGTAAACTAAACCAAAACTCAGAAACTATTGGATAAGCTTCGTGAGGGCTTATTTGAACATACTCTGTAGGGCGCCAGAACTGTTCCATTACTCTATGGGAAATTTTATGCCGACGCGAATACGTCGTAAAATTATTGGTCACCAAACTCTGAAACGTGTCAATTCCACTAGATTGGGTTCTAATGTCAAGTTGGTAATATTTTCTCCTCTGTACTCTTCGCATAATATTAGAAATACGAAAGGTTAACAGAAAAGAAAAAACTGTCGTTTTGCTGGCCACAGAAATAGTTTTGAAGATTGGCTCAAAAGTGCTGATGATATAGTGAAACAGTTATTACCGAAGGCATTCAAATAAACTATGTTTAGTTTGAACGTTTCCGAAACGCTTAAAAGTGCAACAAAAACTACTGAAATTGTAATTATCATCCATGTTTGATAGTCAAAGGCAAGAACTAACTCTTTTAATTGGTGTACCCAAATAGATTGTTCTTTATGACAGCTTACGAATCTTAATTGGTGTCTTTGAAACACCAGTCCAATTTGTTGATGGGACGCCAGATGAGTTCGTGAAGCTCTATGTATAAGTGGACGAAGAGTCGCAGGATAATCCACAGAATTATTAGTTCGCGGACAGGAGTGGACGTAAATTGTTTTCCAGTTTAGCCAAAGCGGGTCATGGTTCTCATAAAAAATCATTGAAGTATTTGTTGGTAATATTTGGGTAATGGCATGAATGTCTATAGAAAATGGGAGAAAGTCCGGATCCGTATTGTGGATAAGGTTTAGATGTTGTAGCAAAGCTTTTTTTGTTCTTCTTTTTTCATTCTTTATAGCTCCATAACTGGATGGGGAATAGTACAGTACAATTCCAATCGATAGTGGAGCTAGATTCTGTAGTACACGTATTATTTGTAACAAATTTGAAAACCCACTCCTTGAACTTATAACCATTGGGATCATTGCAAATGGGTCACATGGATCGCAATATGCACATAAAAGTCGCAATACGTTAACTACTATTGATGTTTCCAGAATTAAAATATATTCATGCAATCTCAAATGAGACCCACTAGCAAGCATTGTGGAAATCCATTTAATTTGATCACCTTTGTAGTTGCATATCGAATTTCTAGTCCCTCCAGTGCAAACTAAAATGGAATATTTCGTTTTTGTACTCATGAAGTCTTCTCGCCATTGCTGACTCTGGTAATTGTTTCCGAAGTAAAGCCAAGAGATGTCTTTTAGAATTTTGCCATTTGTATTTGTTACAAAGTATCTGTAGGGATTATGGCTTTCGCTATCTGGGTTTAAGTAAATGTTCACTTCACAATTTGTATTTCTACTGGCAAACATTAGTTTCTCCCGAAAGGTGAGGCTCAAATATTTCAAACTTGATTGTATGCTAAATAATTTCGACGCATTCGCTTGATTTTTTATTCGAACTAGGTTTTCGTAGGGATATATATATTCCGTAGAATAAGATACATATCTTATAAGTAAAATCGGCTGAAATAGGTCTTTGTAGTTGATATCGTTTCCACGAAAATTGATTACTTTTATCAAGCATCCTGAAAAACTGCTAAGAATCGTAATTTCGTTTTCAAAATATCTTTGAGCAGAACTTTGAAAATATAAATTATTGCATGAGTTCAAGTGCAAAAATGATACAAATATACACAAGAATAAATACATTTTACAGTCTACCACAAAATGTTTCATGCTAGAAGTTATTTTAAAACATCAATAGGTATAGATGATAAATACTAGACGCACCAAGTTGTATCCATAGAGGGTCCCGATATTCAGAATGCATAAAATAGCCAACTAATTCGATTTTAACGACTATTTGGTGCTTTATTTCAGAATAATTTATGAAAACCTATTTTAACTAATGCTTCTATACGTAAAATAAAATTATGATAAGTTCGTAATTTTTAATATTTCAGATCGTTCATGATATTTCCAAGTTTTGAAAAAAAATTATCGACTACAAAATAAATTTTCAATGTTTGCAGTTAACTAGCATTACAGATTGTTCTCCACTGCTGAACAGAATTATTAAAAAGACGTGGACATGATTATCAGGGGCAATTATATTTTTTAGAAAACTATTAGGAAAATCTAAATTACATGCTGGACAAAAAGCAATTAAAATTTAGTCACTCATGTGGGCATATATATACTCGTGCTGCCATCGCATTGTTTCTACATTACATTTGTATATCATACATGTACAAAATATTGCTACAGTTATTGGAGGCTCAGAAGCCGAATATGGAATATGGAAATATAAAATGAGTCAAACCTATATTGTATATTGATATCGATTTTGACAAAGATCAATATACAATCAATACACAAGAAGATGCTTTTGCTGTTTTCAATATTGTAATAAAGGTACCTATAATTGGAAAAAAATGTTTATTTAGCCTAGGACAAATATTTAACTGATTGTATTATACGCTTGATTTATCAAAATATATGAATACTATTTGAATATGTCTGACATCTCTATGTCAAAAACTTCTACATTGATCTTCTTAATTATTGTGTTTGGCTGCATTGATGCTAACATTGGAGCAGAAAGGTTACAAAACAAAAAGTAGAAAATTTGAACGTCGGAAATAAAAGTAAATTATTTTGCAGAAGCTTATTTCTTAGACCAATATTTTTGTCGTAAGTTACATTATTGCATGACAATGTACACGTTAAAAATACAGACTCTATTGCAGCATAAACTTATTAAATATGAATTAGAAATTATTTATGTGAACGACCGACTTACTTACGATTAGCATATAGAATAGCAGCAGGAAATTGAATCTATTAAGTAATTGGTTTAGAGATACATTTCTGAAATTTTAGGACAGCTGTAAATCAGCACGTTGATGCCATAAGATTATTATTTTAACAAAAGCAAAATGATATTTACAGATTACATTTTGTAAAGTTTTCTTTCCTTGTAGTGTTCAATAATCTGTTCTTCGCGTCTCTAAACTAGCAGCATTTAAATACTTTTGTGCATTATCTAATTTATTCAACATCTTCAAATATATTTTGGTTAATTGCTTTCGGATTTAAACAGATGTTTTTAGTTTTGTCATTCCAGTTGCTTACAAGAACTTAATTCATATCGCAAAATTGGAAACAAACTGTAAATAAACGGTTGCTATTTTAATTACCAACATTTCAGCAACTTCATAAGTTTTCCCTCAAATTCATGAAGTTTTTGACAAATATATGTAGTACAAAACTTGATTAAATCAATAAATATTTTACGAAAAACTGAATTGTGGTTTTCATCTATTTTTAGTGTTTGAACATTTGTTGTGCTTTTTCTTAAATAAAATACATTCCAGACGTTCTTTAGCCAGCCGCATTCATAAACCAGAAACACTAGCAATGAAACCAGAAGACCTAAACCCGGAATAACTGAAAAAACGTAAGCTCCAGTTGTATTCCGATGCGACGAAATATTAACAATTGAGGAATTTAGTGTTTCGCCATCATCTTGTGTCTCCGTTTTCAACACTAAAAACCATTTAAGGTACTTTTGCCACCAGTCAACAATCCCAGTTTGGAAAAAGTATCTCGTTCGTAGTAGGATACTTGCGGGTACATATCCAAAATATTTGTATCCAAACAAGTTTTTATTGATTACATCTTTTCCAAAAAAGGCAGGTTTATTAGATGCTTTTAGTATGGTATACAATTGCAGAGCCATATTTTCTTGCAAAATCATCGCTGATTTTTGACATGATTCCATGTGCGTGGCCAGTATTTTATTAATACTTTCAGAAGCGCCATTTTTCAACACACTCTTCATCATTTTGGAATGATTTAAATAAAACACACTCTTTTTGGACAATTTTTGGCGAAGATATTCCAAAGTGTTCATATTGTGAACATAATATCTTACAAGCAAACTAAACCAAAACTCAGAAACTATTGGATAAGCTTCGTGAGGGCTTATTTGAACGTACTCTTTAAAGTGCCAAAACCGTTTCATTACTTGATCGGAAACTTGATGTCGACGTGAATATGTGGTAAAATTATTTTCCACCAAACTTTGAAACGTGTCAAAAGCTACTAGAGTCGACTCTAATGTCAAGTTAGTAATATTTTCTCCTTTGTACTCTTCGCATAAAATTAAAAATACGAAAGGTAAACAAAACAGGAAAAACGGTCGTTTTGCTGGCCACTGAAAAAGTTTTGAAGATTGGTCCAATAGTGTTGATAATATACTGAAACAATTATTTAAAAAAGTATGCAAATAGTCCACTTTAAGTTTGCAAGATTCGGAAACGCTAAAAAATGCAACAAGAAGGCATGAAATTATAATCAGTATCCATGTTTGATAGTCAAAGGCCAAAACCAACTCTTTCAATTGATATACCCAGCTAGATTGTTCTTTGTGACAGCTGACAAATCGTAGTTGCTGTCTTTGAAAAACTAGTCCAATTTGTTGGTGGGATGCCAGATGAGTACGTGAAGCTCTGTGTATAAGCGGACGAAGAGTAGCCGGATAACTTACTAGATATTTAGTCTGCGGACATGAGTGAACATGAACAGTTTTCCAAGTTTGCCAGAGTGGGTCATGGTTCTCATAAAATGTCAAGGTAGTATTTACTGGTAATATTTGCGTAATAGCATGAGTATCTATAGAAAATGGCACAAAATCGGGTTCAGTATTACCAATAAGATGCAGGTGATGTAGTAACGCTTTTTTTGTTCTTTTATTTTGATTTGTTAAGTCTCCATAACTGGATGGCTTATAGTAAAGGACAGTTCCAATTGAACTTGGGGCTATATTTTGGATTAAACTCGGTGTTTTTATTAAATTGTTTGAACTTTTGACTTCATCGATCATATGAAGCGGGTTACATATATCGCAATATGGGCATAGAATCCGAACTTTGTTGACAGCCCGAGATGTTTCCAGAATTAAAATGAATTCATGCAGTCTTAAGTGAACAGCAGAAGAAAGTATTGTGTAAATCCATGATATTGTATTATATATGTTGTTGCATATTGAAGCCGTAGTCTCTATATTGCAAACTAATACGGAGTATTTCGGTCTGGTATTCATGAAATCTTCTCGCCATACTTGACTCTGGAAAGTTATTTCAAGGTAAAGCCATGAGAAATCTTTTATCACTTGGCCATATTCATTTGACATGGTGTATCGAGAAGGGTTGTTTCTTTCACTTTCTGGGTTCAAATAAACGATCACTTCACAATTTGTGTTTTTACTTCCTTTCATAAGTTCATGTTGAAAAAATAAGCTAACGTAATTCATACTTGACTGTACACTAAACAATTGGGAAACATTAACATGATTCTTCATTCGGGCTAGGTGTTCAATTGGGTATATGTATTTGGTAGAATAAGATACATATCTTAAAAGTAGAACTGGGGAATATAAATTTTCATATTCGATATCATTTCCCGGAAAATTAATCACTTTTTTCAAGCATCCTGAAAAATTGCGAAGGAAAGCAATTTGATTTTCAGAACTGCTGTCAGTACGTTTGCGAAGATGTAACAAACTGGCTGAGTAAAACTGGAAAAATAATAAAAATGTATACAAGAATAAAAGTCTTTTACTAGTGAACACAAAACAGTTCATGTTGTGGTTTTTTATAGAAGATCCTAGACAATCGAAATTAAACGAAAAAACTCAGAACTAATTGTTATCTTATATTTCAAAATAAATAGCGAATCTAGCAAATAATTTTTTTATACTAACAATATCGATAAACTATAAAACTTATGATTAATTTATAGCCTTATAAATTTTAAATCAACAAAATTTTCTCGCCCTGTTTCGATGAAATCGGTTTTTTAAACTTTAGAAAATCCACTTAGAAGTTACGCTGAATTCGTTGTTTCTAGAATACTGGAACTAGCATATACTAAAACAGACGAACCCCAGCGAAGCAATTATTTTACCAGTTCTATTCCATACCAGAAAATAATTACAAGTTAGATAAATAGTTTTTTCAATTTTGATCACAGGTGTGGGCTTTAATGAGCTTCTTTTACCGTGGCATATACTATTTCATATAACAATGATATTTTATGGAATTGAACAGCACCAGTATACTACATCATATCTTTCAGCAGCTTTGTCCACTTTTTTCACTAATTGTAAGATCAATACTTAATCAATATTTGGGACAGAACCATTCATATATGTATATTTTAAATAGCATTTTAAAATCATAGTTAAAACATTCAATATCTCAGTCTGCTCATAACAAAATAAATGAACCATTTGGATAAGCTAAGTACGAAAATATTTATGCTGAAGCTTTTTTGATAGGTATAAGTTATCAAAATATTTGATATGCATGTGTCGTACTATATGAATCTGCTATTGGGTATTGTCTATGATTTTTTTCCTTTTTATTGTGAATTCTCATATTTAATTTAATTATGGTGATGACGAATGATTCTGAATTCTTTAGTTTTTTCTTATTTGAAAATTACTTAAATCAATATTTAAGCTGTACCAAGTTGGAAACTGATAAAAGTTTTTATGACTTACGTTAGTATAGTGTACAGAAACTTGTGTTCGGTTTGATGTTTGCACTTGTTATATTGTTCTCTGTTATATGACTTTACTAACTCAGCAACGCATTGTCTTTTCCATACCTATTGGAGTATAAACTACATGCGTAGTACACTTACCACTACGAGAAAGCAGACAGATTGTAATATTGTGAATTAGAGAAATACTTTGTGTTTCAAATTACTTGTTTTATTTATGACATGAAATATTCTAGAAATTGGCAATATAAATAGTTTCGTTGAAAACCAATAAAAACTTATTGATAAACTTATAAGACGAATCACTTCCAGTTAAATATATTTTTATATGCCAATATTTCAACAAACTGAATTGTTGTCGTTCATTCACGACGAGATTATAAATACCTGATTTGTTGTAGACTTTTGAAATTAATACTATTGATACATTTAATCTCGTGTTGCTTTTTTTGGTGAAGTTTTGTGCTGATTTTCTAATTCTCTTTTTTCTGCACTCACAAGGAACACTACTTTAGTGTGAGTTGCATGGAGCAAAACGAAATGTCGATTCTAGGACAATTTTTAGCGTAGATTACGATTTTGAAAAGGATGTGCTGTAAAAATAACATCTCGTTGCTCCTAAGTCACCTAGCTTACACCAGTTCTGCACAGGTTTTCTTTTTAACAGGCATATTCAAACCATATAGACACTCCATTGTAATTCTTTATTAGCTTGTTGATTAAAATTTACTTCAAGGGACATTGAATTTGCTTATTTAGGCCTAAATTTTCTTATTTCATGCATGTTATTCACCGAAAAACAAAAGAAGCTACGGATGTCCTTTAAATATGCGAGTAAGTATACCGATAAAGCAAAAGCAAGATATTATTTTTACAGCAAAATGTTTTCAAAATCGTAATCTACGCTAAAAATTGTCCTAGAATCGACATTTCGTTTT
>JAQFXM010005956.1:0-14032 GCA_034693345.1 Entomobrya multifasciata | reverse complement strand
CATAAAGTGTGAGAAATGGAAAATATTTAGTATGAACATTGTACTTTACTTATCTGATTTGTGTGTACAGCTGCCACACGCTTATAGTTTATCTGAGTTTCTTTATATTTTATCGTGTTTTAGAATAGTGCTATTTGTAGTTCAGTTTCGTTTTATTCCGTTGTCATATTACGGTTATATGTCATATTATATGGTACATCAAAATGAAGTGGGAGACATGGATTGCATTCATATGTTATAAGAAATGACTGAGGAGTTGTATTTTATAAAATAATCGTATTTATAACACTTCTGACTCGAGAAACTTTAGCAAAAGTGCGAATGTGGGCGTGATTCTATGTAGAATGGTATTTACTACCAAGGTATGTAACAATTCAGATAAATGTTTAGCGTTAAAAATGAAAATTCATACAATTAGCTGTTAAAATTATGATTATAGCAGTTTTTGCCAACGATTTTGCAATAATATGACATTCGAAAAATATGTGAAAATTTAATCTCTAATTTTTTCAGTACAATTCACATTGTGATTAAATTTTAACACCTCAAATTCATCAATTCGATCATTTCCTTTTACATTATTGCATGCAATGATAAAAGCAGTGTTGGGAGGAATCTGTGATTCTAAGAATTATCATTTGTTGAAAAAATACTACACGAACGTAAGTGTTTGACATACTTTCAAGTTAGTTTTTATTACGAGTGTTTTGATAAAAAAATATGTACAGCTTGTTTATTAGAACAATTTAATAAATCTCTCTAAACACCGAAGAAAATTCATCAATCTAGCCAGATAATCAACTTATACTAACCCCCCACAGTAACGTTAAAAATTTGATGATTGTTTCTTCGAGACATCTTAAAACCTGACCTAAATATGTTAACTTTATTCACATTTCACAAGTATAAGTTCTATAGTAAAAAAAATTAAGAATTAAATTATAATAAATATTCAAATTTAATTAAAATAATTTATAAATATACTACATATAATAAATCTTGAAATAACCCTAATCAGCACATGAAAGAAAAAATATTCAAGCATTTCATAAAATTGTTTGCATAATTGTAAAAGATTAATGAGGTATCCTATTACTTTAGACTTGATTATTATTTTTTAAATTTAATATGATCGTAATCGATGTTTTCTTGGACACATTTTGAACCTTTGTACTAAACAGCACATATTGGTAGAGAAATAATGATCACAATCGTTAAGAAAAGCATCCATTACTTTTCTCTGAAGAAAAATATTCAGCATTAAGCGTACTTGGTTTGGATTCCTGTGGCTTATACATGTCTACCTACACAGATATTCCGGTTCACATTCACGTAATACTCTTTTAGAAAAGAGAGGAAATTGAATATGATCTGACGAGAAAAGCAGCGATTCCAGATAAAAAATGAGCAAATCTGTCGGCTTCTTTTATCCTCTGACATGAGAACAAATGATTCCATTTGTGACCACTCATCAATTTTCCTGTCACTTACTTTTCTTGAGCAATCTTTTTTTCCGTTTCACATCTTGAAAGCAAAGCTTTTCAACCTCATTATGAATCCATCAACAAAACATTACGCATTTGGTCCCAAGGTCACTTATTGTCGGCAGTGTAGATGTCAGTTTGAAAAATTATACAAACACAGTTTGAAATCCTCAAAATGGACATGCATGATTTTAATTGAATAACAAAAAAAAACAGATTTAAAAACGAAATTTAAATTATAATAGATTACCAATCATATAACAAATGTACCTATACATATTTTTTGTTTGAGATTTCCTGTGAAACTCCCACATCGCAGTTTATCTCGAATTGTTGATAGTGTGACGCATTTAGTGCCTACATCATGATATGTGGTTACAAAATAAATGTTTTCCAGCCAATTCTATTCTCTGGTCACTGTTCAGAGGATAACAAAATGGCAAACTCTTACCACTACTCCACTTATCACATCAGTATCACGTTTTATTTTTTGACAGGTTTGGGCAAGCAGACAGAGATGAAGATTCATTTATATCCACACAGGAGAAAAGATGTCATCATCATTTTTGTCTACACACAAAACATTACCTACAAACTGCTGGCTGGCTACACACTGCACTGCCCTGAAAAGCAAGAGAAGATGAGCAAAAGAGAAGCATAATAATAAACTGTCATATTTTGACAAAGATTAATGAGTCGAGTGATAGCATCATCTAACCAAAATGAAGAAGCATCTCTGCATCTCACTTTTAATACTCTCTCCATTTTCTTGTGTGCTGCACCTCTAAAGCATCATCATCTACTTTACCCAAATACATTAAGATCATTTTTACTTCCTTCTATTAAAAAAATGTATGTAAAGTTTTCCTGTGATTCGTACATAAAATGTACACATTCTCATCGTCAGAAACATTTTTGTTTGTACAACAGGACACTAGAGACACACACTCATAAAGATAACTTCAAAAAACATTTCTTTTTCACATTCATTTGCACATTTTTTTAGAAATTCAAACAAAATCTGATTACATTTAACATTTAAATTTACGTTCATTTGTTCGGATCGTTATGTGTGAGAATCACTTTCTCTTTTTAGTCCCTTGTGTCCAAGCACGCAAAGAAATCTCGGAGAATATGAATATGAAATGCAGCAGAATGTAAATTTCTGGAGATTTTTTTTATGCACGCGTAAATAATTTATTGAAACCAGTAATAGCCTAGATTTGAGAAAATCCTATGACTGCAAGTAAAAATTGATGAATTGATTTTTCAAAGGAAAATGTTAGTAATTTATCCATACATCATAACAGCATTCAGTGCATGCATGCATCGCTTATTCATATATCGCATGAACTTAAATTGTTAGTTGTGTACGTTTTTGTGCTGTGCTGATTTCTCCTTGACCGTATACGCCTTCGCATTTTTTTCTCATGTAAATCCCATTCGCAGTAAATACTTTGGTAAATGTTATTTTTATTATGTTGTAGGAATGTGTACACATTCCAACGCCAACACTAATCATAATACATCATGCAAGAGAGTGATCATCAATCAAAATGAGACCTTGTAAGATGTCAGAAAGAATTTTGACACTTGAAATACACAAACACATACATACACTTTCAATCTTCATTTCCTTTCATTCACCATCAATCAGTCATGAATGTGCTACACACAAGGAAGTATATACAAAATACAAAACGACACTAACACCCATTTCAGTTCAGAAAATGATGAATTGGGATGGTAATTGAACGTGCTGTGTTTCTCTTTGCAGCAGTGCCAAAGCTCAATCATAAAAGACATGACGCCAAAATAGGCTGATCGCAGCTAATTACGCCATCCTCAAATTATTATTTTTCTTCAAATTGCTCATTTTCATTTGCCAACCAAAATTCCAAAGACTATATTTTTTGTGCGAGTGTGACATTCTTCCTAGCTATTACATTTAGAATATTAATGGGCCTGCACCACCCGTGTCACCGAGAATCAATTCATTTTTCTTGTTAAAATGAGAGTGATATTCATAAATTAGCATATTTTTTTACAATATGCCACAGGAATTTTCCACAAATCTAATTTTATGCAATACATCAACTAATCTTTGTAATAAAAAATAATTTCCAACCGGACAAAAATTATGAGGCATGTCGATATAATGGCCATGCACATGCCCGTTGTGCTCTGTGCATTATCCATTTTAATAATACAAAACACAGCACGCTTTTTGTTCACATGATAATTCATACTCCATAAATTTCACTGTTATTATCATAATACCCAAAAATGATATACGATATCTGCGAGTAGTTATTCTATTATTACGTTTTCAGCTTTTCCTTTTTTCCCATTATTGTTATAAATAGCATACAGAGTGTAATATTAATGTGGCCATTTGAATCTGTGAAAACGCAAACCAGAATGAATATCTTTTTTTATTTTAACTTCAAACTGTGCAGCAAGCTGAAAAACGGGAGAAAAACCACGACCACAGAGCAGCAGCACTGAACATGCCAGGCAAAGGCCTACAACTTACACCAGAGAAGAGCTCACCGCTCACAAAGTTGATTTATGACTCTCATAATAATGTCTAAAATGGACAAGGGCCTGCTGGGGCGGATCAGATCACAAAAAGAAGACAAAAAATATAAAAAAGTGATGTATGGTTATGTTGTCTCGTGAGCTGCTTTTGTTGTTATTTCTCCTTTTTATACGCTTTACATTATACAATATACTTAAATGCACACAATGCAATTTGAGATTTGAGGTTTTTACTTTTACTGCTTGTTATACTTTTATATTAGTAAAAAAAAATTACAATAACCACATATTACACAGACAATAGTAAAACGAGGAAGAATATTACGTTTTTTTATGAATATTATCATTATGAATGCACTTCATCTGTAAAAAATGTTACACGACAGGAGAGAATCTTCTTTAAATCTCTGTGTAACCCTCCGCCCTTCAGCTTCTGCTCTCCTGTCTCTTTTCTTTTTTTCAACTCTGCTCATTTACTTCCATAAATGGAGTTGCTCGTTTGAACTAGAATGAAGAATGAGGTACTATATTACATGGACGTTAGAAAAGAATGCGTTTATATCTTAACATTGTTCTAAATTACATGCATACATATGTACATTACACATGAATATTATGAACCAAGATTGAAAATCATCAGAGGAGAAGATGAGAATAACGATGATGATGTTGATAATGATAAGCACACAACTGCCAAGCCGTATCATCAATCGGTCCATATAGCTGTTATTCAACATATACACAAATCTTGTGATGATGTAATGTTGGCGGCGGTGCTGGTGGTGGTGGCGGTGGTGTACTCCTCCTCTATCCCCCAATCCTTATAGCTCCCCGGTTAAAAAAAAAGTTGACATGACGTCGGCACATTTTTCCATCTGAACACAGAGAGATAAAATGGAAGCACGTCCACAGGGGCCACAGGAGGTCGGAGATAATTGAAGTTTTTATTATTCTCCATCATACAGTGTGTGTAGTCCTTTCCTTTTTCTCTCTTTGTTGTTGACGTGACAGATAACAAATAATGTGCATCAACATCTAAGCAAAGTGAAGAGAGTGACTAAGTAGTACAGACAGATATAACAAATATAAAAGTTCTATCCACTTTATCAGCAGAGAGCAACATTACCTTGTACAGTACATACTTACTCAATTCACTTTTCATTCATTTACTTTTGAGCACGACAAGAATCCATTGGACATTCAACTTAAAAAGTTGTCCTGCTTTATAAATATAAATGCTAGACTTCTGGAGTAGTTTAAAAAAGGAAAGGAAATAGGGTTGTTAGTTAGAATCAAAATGGAAAGAAGAGGGTGGAAAAAATAAGATAAAGAGCTCTTTAAAATGTCAGGGGAAGAAATACTTCATTTAATTGTGGAACGTTGAAAACGACGCATGCATATAGTTGGGCTGTTTCTGTGAGTAGACAAGTAGACAGGCGTTGGGTAGCCTCTCTGCTGGAATATTTCAATTTGAAAATAATTTATTATCATTCAAGAAAACTCGATTCGTTTAAAATGAAGTTTTGTCCGTTTAAATTAAGAATTTTCAAGTTCTTTTTTCTGGTTTTATAAAAAAAACACCGCAAAAACATTCAACATAATTTCAAAACTAATAATAATGCATTGCTCCTTTGCTACTGCTTATTTCATTTTTTATTCAATACTAAAAGTGTTTTTACACTTAACTACTCTTGTCATGTCCGTATTAAAATTGTTCGGTTTAGAATCTGCTGTCCGTCAGTTAGTTTTCCACGATGACGACCAAATAGTAAGCTGACGTAAAAAAACTCGTGCATAAATTCGTTCTTCTTCGTCTCTGTGTTTTATCAACTATCCTTCTCTTATAAATCCTCCTCTTGTCACGACCAAGTAGCAACAATAATATTATTTTTTACTTTAGTCGAGTGCTTGGTTATGTAATAATAAGATTTTTTCCCTCAAAACAGCAGAAAGATGATCTGCGGTAATGAAAGGAGTACATACTCCAATCCTGGAAAAACTACTGTGTACACACACTCTACAGAGAACGAGCAAAGATAATAATGACAACGATTGTATCCCTTTTTTTACTCTACCCAGTGCAGTCGGTATATCTGTCAGTATAGTAGTATGTATACTGCAAAGGGGGGATGTACATAAAATGGATGAAGGACTCACAACAATGAGCCCACGGGGTTCCTCATAATTCAGTGTCACTTTTGAACAATGGAACCTATTTTTCCTCTTGTTGTTGTTGTTCCTCTCTCTCTCCAGCTCCCCTTTAGATGTGCCCATTATTATATGCGTTTTTCTCCTCGTGTGCTGCTTCAGAGAGAACATCTGCAGTTGTCATTTGATGGGACACACATCTCTCACACCCCGGGTGTCATGTTCCATCTAACATTTTCGCTCTTTTGCTTTTTTACCATGCATGATGATGATCATCATCAACATCGTCATTGTAATGATTGCCATCATCAACGGGGATGATGACGATTTTTGCTTGTTGTTGCTTTTGCTGCTGCTGTTATACCTTCAATGTATGTTCACCGTTAGATCAAACTACTCTAGTAATAATTTTCCAGAGACAATATATTTCAAACGCTTTGCTACTCTCGGAAGGCCTGCTGCTGTCGCATTTACTATTTTTTTTGCTCCTCTTAACTGACTGATGATGACGATGACGAGGATGATACTTCACCAGCCAGTCATCACACACCATTCCACCACCAAGCACCACTACTACAGCTCAACTTGGTTCCATCATCCTTTCTTTTGTTGTATTGTTGTATTAAAAAGCATTATTTTTTTCGTGAATGTACTACGCGAGGTTGTACTACCCTCTCATCATTATCATTTTATGCATGTTATTTGCCATGACCTCATCACATTTATTATGGATGGAAAACATAACTTGATGATAAAGCACGAAAGAGACAGAGAGAGAGGAAGCATAAAGCTTTTTCGTAATATTAGGAGAAAAAAATGAGTTCGTTTATATTTTGATGATCCCTCGGTCTTTTAAAAAATAGGAGAGAGTAAAGTGTTCGTCGTGTGGTGGTATATCGGTTTATTGTATGAGGAATGGTGTGTAATATATTAAACCCTATTTGTATTCTACTTGAGAGTTGTGAATGTTGCAATAAAAAAATATGGTGAGGTGGCGGTGGTAAAAAATAATAATGATGCTCTATTCAAATGGATGTGACATGTGACAAGGAGGTGGATTGAAATGATGAGAAATGACATGTATGGAGAATTAGGCGGAGAAGTGGATGACGGTGATAATGCTGTAATTGTAATTGTAATTGCCAAATTTATTCAAGTGATTAAATAGTATAACGAACATACATAATTTTAACACACTTAGGAAAACAAGTTTCATAACATGTAACAAAATACATATCACTGCTGCATACATATCACGCTGCATACGTCACTTTCTTTATTGTTAAATGAGTCAAACATCAACAATAGTATGAATGGTTTTAAAAAGAAGGTTTATTGTTATTTTATGCATATTGTTGGTTAGATGGGGATCCATATGGAATAACTAATTATCTTGGGCTTAGACCTTTGGGTTTGGAGTTCGGTCATGGAGGTGCGGTGAGTTGTACTTGATGCAATTGAATTCGCTAAACATTAAATTCTGTGATTTAGACATGGTTAGTCATTGAACTGCTTGCCAACAAAAAACATGAATACTTTGTGTTGTAGTAAAATAAGAATGTTTTTTCTATTACTTTTTTCCACACAAGTTTCCTCGAGAAGGTCTCCAGTCGATGATGACGAAGGTCTCTTCACTAAAGAGCCAGATTTGTTTTTAACCGTTTCTTCCGAACCGGACTGCCCCCATCGCTCATGGTACAAGCCATGGACATGGTTTACCGAAACAAAGTGCGATAGACGTTTGGAATTAAATTGGATAAATTTTGACAAGGTTTTCGAGGAAAGAGATGTGGAACAAGTGGAAGACTACGTTGGAGTATTCCGATGGGATCCCACCTCCGATTCCTCTCCACAACCCCCTCCAATTCCCCTAGATGACCACAGATGTCCAGTGAGAACCCGCTCAGAGGCTGCTTCTGGCTACTACAAAACAACGTTACGATATGAACGACCCAGTGAAAAGGGGGATTTATCCCCGGGAGGATTGAAAAATCCCTGTTTTCTTGGATATTGGATAGCGTACATTCGCATGAGAAAATTTAATGATGGTAGGATAAGTAATAATAACGGCTCAGATTCAACAATTGTACTGAAAAGCAAGTGTCTTCGTTTGTATCCATTCTGGATGGCTGAGCTTAAAGAGGCAATAGGGGATTTGCCTTTGACTTCACTCATGATTCCAGGGACGCATAATTCCGGCTCATGGGAACGATATAAAGGACTACTCCAGTCGGAAATTAATCCTGTGACCACATATGAAATCACGTAAGCAGAGATAAGTATATAACACGCTTTTATACTATTTATAAATAATATCTCGCATAAATACTTTTATTATTTTAATTTATTGTGATATTTCGATGTGATGAATGATAAAATGATGAAGTAGTTTTGCATAAAAATCTCAAGGCGTCGTTCGTGACGCATGTCCTATAACACCGGCCGTGTGCATAAATAATTTTTGTCTTTTTCAACCAGACAAGAGGAGTCTATTCACGACCAGTTAATTCATGGTATCCGTTATTTGGATGTGCGTGTGACATATCATCCCTTTCTCCCTGTGAAGTTTTGGGTAAGCCATGATACCCTCATCCCGCAAATCCCGTTGGCAATGTTATTGGAGGATATTCAGCGGTTTCATGAGGAAACCAACAGAGAGGAAATTGTGTTTGTCGACTTTCATCGCGTCACTATTCATTCACCAGCAGCTGGAGAAATCAATCGGTCGGAAGCAGAGGCAAAAGTACACTCTGAGCTAATTCAATTGGTTGACAAGTACTTAGGCTCGTATCTGGTTCCTTATAATACCCAAAATACCAGTGGCATCAGTGCAGCAGCCGCTGTAGAAACACCATTTTCATCATTGAATGATATTACATCTTATTCTGCTTCTGATCTCACTCCAAACCTGCTTTGGAAGTGGAGCAGAACGGTTATCGTTACGTATCCGGATCCAGTGATACGGAAACAACATTCATTTATTTGGCCACCCTTTCAGCATGTATGAATATAAAAATAATTAATCATTCTTATTCTACTGAATTACTTTGAATCCATCACACGATATGCATTATCACTTTTCCCACTCTTCCAGTCATGGGCAAACACAAACAACGTGACTGTTCTGGAACAGTATTTGCAGAACGATCTTCAATATTTCGGGTGCCAGGGTCGACTGTGGACATTGATGGCGGAACTCACTGCAACTGCAACGGATGTAGTGACGAAACCTCATTTGGGTCTTCGTGGAATGGCACAAGCTGTGAATGGACAAGTCACAAAGTGGTTCCAGCGGAGAGAGTGGTATTCCAGGGCACCGGCAGTAGCAACCGATTATTTTCTTGGAAATAATTTAATTGAGATAGCAATTAAAGTTAACGCCAATAAAGGAAAGACCATTTGTAACACAAAATCCATCTAGATGTCGAAATACATGTAAAAAGTGACATGTAGATGGTAAAAGCATGGTAGAAAAAAATAAAAAGACGAATGTTATTGAATTAATGAAAAATGAGAGCTTTCTAGCGTTAAAGCATCGTCATCATCATCAACATTATCATGATGATATAGTGGTGGTGGCGGTGGTGGCATATCCTAATAATAAGTAACATAAAAATCCATGAGTAGTGTGTGCGTGCCTCTCGTCCCAGATAGATAGATGTATTGAGGAAGAGAAGAGAATGAAAAATGTGAAGAGAGGTAAGAAGACATGACTGGAAAGCCTTTTTGGAAGACTAATGGTAATTGATCGTGAAGAAGGAGAGGAGGAGGAAAAGAGAAAAAAGGAGCTTTTTCTCCTTGCTGAACTTTGACAGGGAAATGATGAGGTCTGTGTGTGTGCCGAGACGGAAATAAATGAGGAACAAGATAAAGTAAAGTAAAAAAGGAAGGGAAAGGAAGAGGATAACAAAGAGGGCAGAGTGGATTTCGACACAAGACATATGTTTTGACGGGAGAGACTCTTTTCAAGAAAAAAAAACGACGGAAAAGACTAGTTGACTCTTGAGAAAGAAGGACGAGAATGGAATTTTACACAGATATTCCGCCGCTTGTGAGGAGTGTGTATTTAACTAAATGTACATACAAGTATTATTTTCCGCCTTAAAATATATGATAAGAACGACAGAGTCAGTACATTTGTATTACCAACAAGGTATTTTGCCGGTTGAAATATGCATGTATTTTAGATATATAGTTGTACGTGTGGTTGAAACGATAGGGAAAGAACTTTTTTTTAGTAATAAGTAGATATAATATATACACGTATTTATGTACATGTGTATTACATGGTTTAAAGGAAAAGGGCAAGTAAAGAAGAAAGAGGAGGCGGAGGAGGAGACAAATGAACTTTGCTCTTCAATTGAGACAGCGTCAATTACTCAACTGTTTTTTAGACAGTTTCGGCTTTCTCAGCCAAGAACGACGGCAGTAGAAAAATGAGAAAGCATTATGGCAGAAAGAAGGCTTGGAAGCTTTCACGTCATCATTGACATTATTGGAGAAAGGCTCAAAAAAATTGGTTGAAAAGATTTTAACTGAAAGTGAAACGTACTTTTCATACTAGTTAGAGTTGAGTTATCCAGTGATGATGACCGCGAAGTATATTATGTACATGTATCAAATTCGATTTAATTTTTGTTCCAATTGCTACAGGTACCGAAGATTGCCTCTGAACAGCCTATCTGTTAGCATAACTAAATCCCATTTTACGTTGGAAAAATACTTTGGGCGCTCTTTTTTGACATTGTTGTTTGATGTTTCATTACTTTTAGTTTTTAGCTTTCTAATTTATCATTTCTATTATATTTTTAAACCAGTGACAAGTTATAATCAATTCGCAGGATTTTATACATTAAAGTAATGCTACAAGATTAGATAACATTTAAATGTTTTATAAAAGTAAATATGGTCTGTGGTCCCTGAAATTGTTGATACAACAAAATCATTTATACTAAATATAATGTAGCTTTTAAAAATACAGCTATCCGATATTACAACTAAACAAACTAAAATGAATCAAATCTTTAATAGTACTACGAACATTTTTCTCCAGCACAGTGTAGTAATTGTAACATAACTGCTTAGTTTGTATCACAAAAATAGGTAACATGCGGAGCTATACTATGTGTAAGTATATAGAACTCTCCCATTTTTATTTTTTTGATAAATAGCCTCATAAATCTCTGCACACACATTCTACGAAGGTATATAGGTATAAAATGTGCAAGCATAATGTAATTTTTTGAGATATTGCCTGCCGTAACGAAATCTGAGCATGGCATCATCAACATTTCATGGCATAGCTAATCAACATTATCAAACTTCATTTTTCAGGAAATCGGATATGCCTAATAAATCTGCCACTTACTTCTGTTACCACTACTCTGCTTTTGCGTACAATAATTTTGGATTATAAAAGGAACGTTATGGTAAATGAAATGAAAAAGAGGTCTTTGTTGCTCTGCCTGGCTTGGCGCATGGCGTATATAATACCTTTCTCTTCTTCCTTTACCATTTTTTATTATTAAACGCATACTATCTATAATTCGATTCACTACAAAAAAGGTAAACAAAAAATATATGGTTGAATTGTACATTGTATATGTGATTTCCAGCTCCAGGCAAAAAGCATACATATTTTAGGTTCAATCCAAAACACTAACAATTTTCAAATTTATGTACATAATTCTCTTTTGAATTGAAACCCATATTGAACGCTTCGAGCACGGATGGATATATAAAGTAAAAACTTACTCTTGTGTATATGCATCTGTCATGTCATAAACACGCACATAATATTTTATAATAAAAAAATGGATTTATCGTATCTTCGACAAGGTTCTCAACTCTCAAGTAAAAAAGTGTCAAGATAACTTTAAGGTCACAACAACAAGAGGACAAATTACTTGAAGGCACACACACACAGAAGTAAAACATAATATTTACTGCATTTTTTCCTTTTTTATTGAGAGAAAAATTACTATTGTCAACTGTACATAAAAATAAAGATAAGTAGAAGCTGAAGAAGCTTATACCATTCCTTATCATGTATGATTGTATATGGCTTATGGTTTTGTACTGTACTATATGAAGCAAGTTGCGTAACAAACTTTTCATTCAAGTTTAAGTGACAAAACCACTTTTAAGATAAAAACCCTCTGTGTGTGGCACTGTGGCAGGCAGCAGTAGAGTTCAAAAGGCGACTTTGAAAAGTAGGCATGTGCATGGCAGAGAGTGGAACATGAGTTTACTGTACTTTTCTCTCGTGTCAAAATGTATAACGACTAAATACACAAAATTTACAATTGACAGGCTGCTCAATAAGGCGCCAGTCAGTCATGTGATCAATATGACAAGTGTCATTCATCAAAATTCATAATATCATGTTCTGTCACTCAGTCCTAATTTTTTGTCAGTTTCAAGAGACATGTAGACAAAAGTGAGAATTAGAATTGTTTTGTTGAAGGATAATAGAGAGGTACCTTCATTGTACCAAGTAAGCTTGAATTTGTGTATGGTAGCTTTGAACATACAATAGAAAAAAAGTGAGAGGATATGTGTTTCGGCTTTTCGGGGGAGCGACAGTGTTTTATGAATATACCGACAGGCAAGCAAACAAGGTAAAACTGTTGGATTTTGCTTTACTGATCCTCTTTATGTCACATTGTCATTTTATTCACTGGCTTCCCTGTCAAAATTTACGATTACAAAAGTGTAAAGCAACAAAAGAAAATAGGCGAAGCAAAGCAGAAACCAAGTCACCACAAAACTGCCTCACACGGATTACTTGCATTAGCATGATAATAGCTGAGAAATAACATGTTTTTCTAATTAAAATATTGTAAAAAAAATCATACAGGGTGTTAATGCGCAATTTCTTGTCATGTCATTCACGCGAAATGTAGAAAAAATGACTTCACGAGCGGATTAGGATGTTTGTATGATTTTAAAAAAGTATCCGTTTCAGAATCGACTTCCATTTTTGGAAATGATTAAATAAGCATTTTTTATATTTTTTACAAATCATTTATCCAGCTTGATTATATTACAGACATTTTAATTGTTAAAAGACTTAATAAAATACAATTTATTAATGTCACAGTTTTGGAACAGATACAAAAAATACACAAACTATTTATTACTTTTAGCTGTCACAGATTGTGAACATGCAAAGCGTCATGTCGCTGGAAGCGTATTTAATTTATTCATAAATATTTCATGCATTATGTTTGAAGTAACTTGGCACAATCACATTACACAACAATCTTTTAAAAAAGCGCCACTGAATGGACATCACACACACATCACATCTGTCATTTTTCTTGACATGAAGCCCTGCCATGAATTTTTCATTTTTATTACAATGCCTCCACATAACATTATCTCTTTTTTTTACTTCATGCGTGATCTACATTTATGCTAATGGATGGAAAAAATGAATGACGTTTTTACACTTACGTTTATAATATGCAAAGTATATTAATAGGTAATAATTTTTTGGCTTCATTTCACTCACAAGAAACATTTTCTCTTTTCATACAGTGTCAGCTTCAGAGGAGGTATCTTGACATGAACGACGACACGAAAGCAAATGTCTACAGGTGATCATGCGCCCACCTGTCGAGTCTTTCGTTTGGCCATTTCAATTTTTATACTTATACACACTGCATTTAATATGTTTACAAAACACAAAAGACATTTATGTTGGTATTCTTCTCTTTTAATTCTCTTCTTGTTGGTGGTTCCATCCCGTCGTGTTCGTGTATAAATTATTAATATTACTGTCCCGCGCAAAGCTATTTCTTGTATTATAAAATGTATATGTTCTTTATGGAAATGCGTGCTGTATGATGATTGGT
>JAQFXM010005955.1:0-14035 GCA_034693345.1 Entomobrya multifasciata | reverse complement strand
ATGTCAGCTTTTAGTAAAATTTCTTTATCTTCTTTGTCAATGTCGTAAATTGTTTTGATTCCATGTACATTCCAGAAGGTAATATGATTATATACAGTTTCATCATGGTTTTGTACAGGTACCTTTGGGTAACTTAGTGATGTGTGTGTGTGCTGGCCGAATTCCTATGCTGAAGGCGATTGATCCATTCTATGTGGACCATCGTCTTCGAAGATGATATCCTCGTGGTGGATTAATTCACCGTCGACCATTAATCCATTGATGCGATATTCGTACTTGATATCTTTCCTGTAAAGTTCTCCAGCTTTCCTTCTCAATTTCTTATTTATTTCTCTGAGCACCGCTGGGATGTCTTTATTGATGTAGAGACCCTTAGGGAGACGCCTGGAATTGCTGAGCACACGGTTACGATGCTCTTGGTTTATCCAGTAGATTCTAATTGGCCTTGGCCTAGCTCCTACCGAGCCTACCCGTGTTGCTGAGGTGCACGGTGTTTCTAACTCAAGAAAATCATGGATCATCTTATTGACTCTAGAAACTAGAGATCCAGGCGTTTCAGCACTGTTTTCAGCGATTCCGTTGAGAATGAGATGATTTGCGTTGAGACGGTCCATTGCATGAAGTTGAGCATCTTCCAGAGCCCTTATCTTTTCGTTGGCCATTACAATGGATTTTTTGAGTACCGCATTTTCTTGCTTGACTTCTGACAGCTCCTTTTGAAAGAGGTCAAACTTTTCGGTGAAGGTTTCAACCTTGTAATCCACATTCGATAATTTGGTGTCCATATTGGCGACCACATTTTGTGTGCTGGCGACATCTATTTTGGTACTGGATACGGTGGCGAGGATTTCCTTCACCATTCCCTCCATTTTCTTGTTTTTTGTAGTAGACTCCTCGGTTGCAAGCACGATAACGCCACTGTCTTGAGATATCACTTTAGGTTGCTTTTTTGGGGAATGACCGGCGAAATTTATTGGTTCTCCAAAGGCAAACTTAAAACGTTTGCTGCGATAATCATTAATTAATTGCATTAATTCTAGTGAAAAATTATATAATTTTAATATTAAAAATATTAAAATTACATTGATTGCATTGATAAATTGCATTAATTCTGGAAAAAAATGCATTAATTCAGCTGATAAACTGCAGAGACATTACGATTTCCCGTAGCAGGGAAATTTGTAAGAATTCGAACGTACCTGTGAAGTAATGTGATTGCTAAGGAGATTCGCCTTTGCTGTCCACCACTACCATCCAAAGTCAAAAGAAACATATAACAGTTTCCTGGTTTTAATAATTTTAAACTTTAAAAAATCAAAGTGTTACCTAAGTGTTGTGATACGACGAGAGCCATATCCAGGAAGGTCTAATAAATTCTCAAGAACTGTCAATTGCTCTCGAAAATTTCGTCTGCTCATGTGATGCAGCTGGGAAAAATATTTCATCATTTCGGTGACAGTCAGTTGGTCGTACAAAGCCATTTCCTGGTAAATACCATGGAATTTCGTTATTTGGGGTAAAGTGAGATATCCAGAAAGTTATCCTTGCAAGGCAACAGGTTGATCAAACTTACCTGTGGCATGTAACCAATGTTTTGAGATTGAACCCCATTTTTGACGTTATCTTAAACGTTGCATGACAGTTATAGATTTGGCTCTGATTCTTCAAGCCATTTTTGTATAGAGACTGATGTGATGAAACAAGAGAATTGAGAAGATACCTCAATTGATGAAACATCATTTAGTCCTTAGAATCTCGTACAATGTATTTTGAAAGCTATTCCAGCTAAGTACAAAAACAGTTTGAAAATAAGAGCCAAAACTATAACTCATGTACCGTTGAGCAAACAAATTTTTCCAGAATCTATATCCTTCAATCCAACAATGCATGAAAGGATTGTTGTTTTTCCACATCCGCTGCTTCCAATCAGTCCATATCTAAAATCAATCCGTTATAACAATCTATCAATTGTTAGATCATGAAAATATATCTTAACATTATTCCAGCAAACTTACATAGTTCCTTGTTCCACATGCATAGAAAAATCCCGGATAACGGGAACGTTGCCAGTGTATACTTTGTAAACGTGTTCTGCCAAAACGGCATAATTTTTACGAAATTTTACAGATTTAGGAATCGAGAAATTATCCATTTTACTGGATAAGTGGAAAAAATATTATTTCTTGTGGAACTGCAAATCTTTTTAACTAGGTACTCATTCGAGGAACCGTAAAATTTTAACTGACCGATTTTTCAAAGCGTTTTGTAAATGGTATGCTTAGAATATAGAATGCGATATGCCAAAGGTGTGGAGTAGTGGAGTGTCAGATTACAGAATACCTTTTTTTCTATAAAGCTATCATTGAAGGTCAATTTTCCATTTAACGCTACTGCTATTCTGTTTAGCTAAACCATGTACATCGTAAAGTGTTTGGACCGGTCGCAGTCTCAGAAAGACCGGTTTTGAGGGAAATTAAACGCAAATGCATCACTTCGCTTTACTGAGCACTTTCAAAGAAAATACCTACATGGAACAAGTTTCATTCACGAAATTGCAACAAAACTTTTTTACAGACTAAAAGCTATATATTTCAGATAGTTTAATAATTACATATCTTTTTTATCCATAATATATCCCAAGTACACTGGTTGGGAGGCTATTTCTTTGAATTCTTTGATATTCAGGTAATTCTCACAGATTAAAATCCAGTCTGGTCACACCATTTTGTAAGGATTAAATATTGACTTTTTGTTGTCGATAAAGTATTTTATGACGATGGCCCATAAATTTAGCTTAAGTAGAGTGGAACAATAAAACTTTTGTTTGCTTACATAAGACAGCTTTTGTCAAGACACGCAAACTTAATGTAAATTTCACGCATGCAACATTGAAATGACAGTGACGAGGAAATTATAGCTATTCTATGGATCATTCTTAATTAAATGGTTTGATAGCTGCGATTGGCAATATTTATGGATTCTAGTAATTCTAGTGTCCAGATAACATTATATATTTACTAGATAAAAAACTGTATCATGTACCCTTAACAGTGGTGTTTCTGATGATGCGCAGACTTTTTTAAAGCAAAAAACTGATGATGATTACGACAATTATTTCAAGGTCATCAAAAAGGCCAAGAGAATCTAAAGAATGATTGATAACCATCTGCCAACGCAAGGTTAGTTGAATGTGAGAAAAAATAGAGGATAAAAATGCTTATTTTCCAGCATAACCATTTTATATTTTGTATACTTTTTGGTAAATTTAGTTATTTCTCACTAGAAAACAAAAGGGATTTCCAGCAGGTTTGTTGTTGTGGTACTGATAATTAATTAGGAAATTATTTATTTGACCAATTTCAGAAATACATGATTAGAGCAGGATTGTACTCAGGCTTTTATCATGATATCATGATCGGAAATTGCAAAGCAATGATTACTCATTGTCAGTCATTGTCATTTTGCTATGCGAGCGCACTCAAATTACCTTTCAATTTAGACATCAATATGAAAGAGTTTGAAAAGATTGACCATTGAATATACTACCTTTCCTTTCCAACAATTCCACAAATATGAATAAAATTAAAAAATTCACTTAAACTTATTATGATAATAATAATGGCCATTTAGACACATAATTCAACACAAATAGTTTATTTGTTTTTATAACTTCCCTTTGAGTTTTAAAAGCTCCGTCTGAGCAGTGACAGCTTTAAGTGCATTCACTCGCCCAAAACCGAAAAAGTTATTGGGCCTGACTTGCCAAGATTGGTTTTTGCAGTACGATATGTATCCCGTCATATTAATAGTCTGCATGTCATCCGTGTTCTGTGTCAAAAGTTCATACACTTCGTCATAAGACATGTCCAGATCCCTCGCTTTCAAAAGAGCCACAACACCCGCAATCATCGGACAAGCCATTGATGTCCCAGTATTATACGTGTAGTAGTTTACTCCCTTACTAGTAGAGTAAATATCTTCTCCCGGAGCCGAGAGGTCAGGCTTAATAGGACCAAAGGTGCTTGGTCCCACACCTGTATAACGATGATGAAAATCGGGTATATTCTGAGTAGAGAGTCCAACAGAAATCAAGAAGGGATATTCCCCTGGGGAAGTTGCAGTTTTGCATCCTCCGCCATCGTTACCTGCAGCAAAAACAGGAATTATTCCTAGTTCTCTCCATACAAATAGGTCGTCCCAGTAACCTGGTTCGTTTCGAACGGACTCCCAAGAATTGTTTATTACGTGGCGTGGGGTGCTTTCGAGCAGTCTCTAGCTGAGCCATCTGGAAGGGTGGGACATTGAAACCACAAGATGCAATCCCTCAGGTCCTCGTACTCAAAATCGTTACCAGCTGAACCTATAATAATATGTATGCAATGTGGGAATAATCTAAAATAATTTTTACTTTATCACTTTACTATTCATTATTTGTTGCTTCTACAAACATGCCATCCATTTTGCTCCCGGTGCCACTCCATAGCCAGTAGTTCCAACAGCGATACCTGCAACATGTGTGAAAATGTTCAGCTTGCAATAATCTTATATCTGTACTCCGCGACTTGGAAAAACACAGCCCCAAAAATACTTAACTGTACCTGTGACATGTGAACCATGTGCCTCACCACGATCGTAGTCCCAGGGTTCTGACATATTCCCTTTTGCGTCGAACCATCCATACTCCAGTATGCAGCAGTTGTCGCGAAGAGATTCGTGCTGAATATTTGCTCCAGTATCAAGAAAACCAATAACAACACCATCCCCTTTGTTACCAATCACCTCCCATGCCTCACGGACCTGCATTCGTTCAATATGCCATGTACGATCAGGGTTTTCTTTGGGTTCTTTCTTTTCTTTTTTAACAACTTTTATCACATTTTTCCCAACCCGTTTGACCACAGGCTCTTTTGTTATTTTTGAAACTTGAGAATCCTGGGCCACCAATCGAACAATGTCTGCGGTTGCTTCTCGAATAAACATGGAATTTGTGGTTTTGTACTGCTTAAAATACTTATAGCCCTTGTTTTTCTCTGCACTCCTTCCATTTAACATTTTTAATAGGCCAGCTTGGGAGGAGTCAGCACTCTTTTCCAGCTCGGTAATAATGTGCGTGTTGTGAGTTCCTCCATCTGGATGGCGCACAGCAGCTATCCTTGCCAGTGTGGACCTTATCTCGCCCTTAAAAGCAATTACCACATTTACTTTTTCATTGTTCTTGAGAAATGTGGTCAATTTTGTGTCGATTTTCGATTCGTCTCCAAGGGCAACGTTGGGGAAGCCATTTTGTAAAATTAGAGCACCAAACAGAACTCGGAGCATTTTTGACTTATGTCGCAGTTGGAAGTGAATGGTTTTCAAGATAGTATAATTTTTTTGGCTATCAACCGCTTCCGGTATGTTGGCACCTGTCACCTTGTTGGTTGTTAGTACTGTAAAGATGACAACCATGGCCATAAAAGTAAAGAATATGAATGCATGCAAGGAAAGGACGAGTACAAATCAACACGTTGACGGGAACGGAAATATTTCGGTAAGTTTGCAATAAAGAGATATAATAGACCATTTAATTTGATACAAGTACATTGTACTAGTAATATGATGTGACGCAATTACAACTATGACAGAAAGTTTGCTATTTTATAGGCACACCAAAAATAGTTGCAGCAATTCTTTAACTATATTATTTCTATGCAGCTTCTCAACTACTAAACAATTAAAATAAGTGGAATGATAATAGATAAATTTTTTTTTTCAAATTATTCATACAAAAACTTGGAAAATAGAGATAAGAAATATAAAATACAGCGGACAACTTCGCTTGTTGCTATTGAGATAAAGTACACTCCATTTGATTAACATGGACAAAAATTAGATTTTTGAAAAAAATTACATCTTGTCCTCTCCTTCTATTCCCAACTCTCTAACTTGGAATCAATCTAATTTGGTTGACTTGGTGACTTTGTGGCTTGATTGCATTTCAGGTTTGCTTGAATACAAATTTATGTGTATGCAAAAGGGTATGTTTGATTGTAGTAGCTTTTAAGAAGCTTGCAGTAAAAAGACGAGATAGGACACAATAATGCTAACAATCATCAATATCAGTCCCCTCGAAAAGACAAAGAGACCTCCAGCCGTAAAAGCTACGGGATTTGCATTGTTCATGTTTATAAAAGCAATGATAGAGCTGGATTGCGTGGGAGTCATTAAAAGTCTGGTCATATCGTCCACATTATTGGAAGTATCCCTCCCGTTAAATCCACCACCAAGTCCTCCTACTCCACAAGATGGTCTCATTAAACTAACAGTAGCAATTTCATCAATAATTCGATTTGCAGTAAGAAATGCCTTGCCCATCACTTGATTAAATTGGAGAGATGTCTTGTGTACTCTGCCAAGGCAAATGACGGTGACGCCCATGCGAATAAACATGGAGAGATCCAAGCCCAAAAACATAAGCCATTCTTGGCTGCTTTCTAAGTGTAAATGGTCATATGAAAGAAACGATGATAGAGATTGCAGCTGCGTACTATTTGCTGTTGTGATGTTACTTGTTAGGTCATCCATTTCCCCAAATGCCAGCGTCTCATTTTCCCCCAAGTCATGATGCTCATGGTCACTTTTCCAGTGACCCATGAAATTGGTAATCACCAAATATTTTAGGATAACACTCATTCCCACAGTGCAAGCAATGTTGACAGCAAGTGTGCTCCCGAAAACGGAATTGGCCATATTTTGCATTGACGCAATGCTCAGGTATTTCCTGGCTGCATGGCAAAGTGCTCTTCCTGGAGTGGTTTTGAAACTGGGAGAACCAAATGACTTTTTTAAAGATGAGGTAGTGTCCATTGTTGGATCTATGACTTCAGCAGACAGGGGTGTAGGAGGAATAGCTATCAAGCCAGGATTAAACTCACGAATTTGACCTATATAATTTTCTAGGTCGCTTTGCAGTTTAAATTTATTGGAATTTTGGAAATGATGGTCTGGTGAGGTGAGAAGATTTAGAAAGTCATCTTTGTCCACAATGCCTTGTGATTCCAAACCTGGAAAACAATCTTTTAGTAAACTTTCAAGAAAGTAATTAAATTGAGTTATTTAAATAATTATCTAGTTGCATACCTTTAAACTGTCTTCTCCAACTTTGCATTTGCGCCTCCAAGTACTCCATAATATTTTCCATGGATCTTGAAAAGCATAAAGACTGGGCACAACTGACCACCTCCAAATTTCCCAAACAAGCATACTTGACCACTGCCAAGTAAAAGACAAACAAGCTTGTAGCCACAGCTGTGACATCCGGTGACACGTAACTGTGCAGTCCAATCAATTCCAGCCATATTGACACGGGTGCGTCTCCCGGATTGTTAAAATATCTGACTGCAACCGATAATCCGGATATGATTGCTAGACATGTGTACAGGGATCCAAGTTTTCGGGCCATTCCATAAACAGCACCGTTATCTGTGTATTCTTTTAAGCTATCCGAGTAATGCACCATTTCGGTCAAATATTTCATTAGAATTTTTCTCTTTAGAAATAAGAGGAGTAAAATGATCATCGTTATGAGATTCGCGTAAACTGTGCATGTGAGCTCAATAAACCTGCTAATAATTGGGAGAGCCTTTCCTTGGGAGTCCACAGGTCTGGGGGAGAGAAGGACTTGAAAAGTTCGATGGAAATTGGCGAATACTGTGGCAAGGATTATAATTAAGGTGACAAGGCAGTGGTAGTAGTGGAATGATTTTGAGGAAAGTGTGACAAGTCGGTTTTCAAAGGAAAGTTTGTAGGGAAATGTACCCAGAATGTAGTTTACACGGAGAAGGGGCTTCAGCATTTGGGGGAGGGTGGAGGGGATTACTTGAGTGGGCTCTGAGTAGCGTTCCATGATGCGAAGGCTTATGGCTTCAAATTTTCTAGAAAATCAAGCTAGTATGAGAGAAAAATTCAACAAATTACTAGGATATTATAGATCTGAAGCTGAAATGAAGGTTAGAAAGGAGAAAGGCGTTGGCATTGACATTCGCATTCAAGTAAATTGAATGGTGCTTATGAATTTTTAATTTTGAGTGATTACTGTAATTTGTTAAAGGCTTTTTCTGGGTGTGATGATGAAAAATGATTTGGTGAGGTGATAATGATGGCGTGTTATTGATTTTACATGAAATATTCTATTGTGAAAAAATATATAGATGAAATGTAAACATGAAAAAGCATGATTCAATAAATTGCACCTACTGGTAAAAATCATTATTCATGAAAAGGTACATAATATTGTTATTTCGGAAATGATGATGAGTCAAATAAAACGAGAAGTAGAATTGCAGTATGCCACTGGAAAGTTAGTTGATTTATATAACTGGTTAAGAAAGTTAAGATTTCATTTATTTGAATTTAGTTAATTTTACCAGTAATTCGAACGATTTTAATAATTGAAAGTTGAAACTTGGATTTGAAAATTCATTGAAAATTAAGAAATCATAACGAGAATGAAATTATAAAATCGCCTATTCTTCAAAATTATTAGTATCAATTAATTCTCCCATTCGCTATAATCCACTGAGTCCTCTCTCCAGAACCCACACACATAGACAATCCATCATAACCAGTCCAGTCCAGAATTAATTGATTTTTATATCCTGCGACTTGGAAATGATTTCCCCCAAGCTGACATTAACTGAAACGAAAAATGCACTGATACAGTTTAATGATACTTGAAAAGGTTACATTTAAATATAAAATGGAAATTACCTGCAGCATCGCTATCTAATTCAATTTTTAGGTTCTGCTTTACCGGTCCCATAATGCGATCAGGGTAACGTCCAGTTATATCCGTGGCCTTTGTAATGATCTCATCCAAACTGAGATTCGCTATGAACAAGAACAACAAATAATTTATCACTAAGTAGTGTAATACATTTAAAAACGTTTATGCAATTAAAATAAGAAAGGATAATACTTACCTGCGGCATCACTGCCCAAATCAATTTTAAGTCCCTGCCCTTTTCCACGCAAAGAATGGTCCAGCCGATTCCACTCTTGCTTCTTTTGCAGGTACCTCTGCCGTCTGATAATGGATCTTACATTTCCCCCAGCATGATGAGGATGTCCCCGGTGGAATCCACCTCGAAACGGTCCGAGTCCTCGTCTCTTCCAAATGGGGCGATGAGACACATTCCCAATTCCTCTTTGACAATAATTCCTGCCTCTGCCTCCTCGACCCCCTGCAAAGCCATGACGATAATGGGGTACTGGTTCCTGTTCATCTGCTTGGGTAGTCCAAGTGCCAGCATTGTTAACGGGAACCTCTTCTTGAGTGTCCATTTGTTGGTCCATAGCACTTTCCTCCAGACGATCTTGGAAATGAGAAGTTCCTTGATAGTAGCTAGGATGCGGCAACGGTATATCTTCTTTGGCACCTGAATGCTGTTGTAACTGGTTAAAACGATAATTCCGATTGGTATAAACTCTGCTGTATCTACCACCAAAATTATGCCAACGTGAAGACATGCTTATTCGGATCAAAATTACGAATAAGCTTTCAAAAACTAGTCGCTTAAATAATAAAGTTAACTAGCAAAAAGTAGACTTGAAAACAGAGATGAAAACTGTCTGGGAAGTTTGTTTGCCTGAAAACAAACTTAATATGATATCTTGAACTAAATATTTTGGTTCTTTTTATACCATTTTTGGATTCCATCCGAAACAAAGAGAGTGGAATATAGTAGTCGATTATTTAATTTTTAAATTCAATTCTCTTTGTCTTCTGAACAAAGAAAAATATTCAATATGGCCTTTGCACCAGAATAGGTTTAATAATTCTCAAAAAAAACTACGAATTTAAAATTCCAACCTGAAATTTGAATTCCCATTCAGAGTGGAATGAATGTATGCATTAACATTTACATACATATCATGAACGTTTCGTTTGTATGCAATAATTATACTACACAGACAAATTTTTAGACAGATAACGTGATATGAAAATTTGTGACAAATTTTTATTTACATTCACAACTCAACAATGTTTAAAACAAAGTTAAGATCTAAATCACAATACAAAAACAACACGTAACTTTTACGCGAGCAGTAATTAACTAACACAGATTATAACAATACGACTAGAAAGAAAGAATACTTTCATGCACTCCAAATTTGAATGCAAAATTTGACATGTGTACATATTATTTCCAAAGAAAAGTGCATCTCTAATATAATATCAAACTTCAACTAAACGTCAAATCAAATTGTTATTCTTTTCAACAATATTCAAAGTTGACAACTTCTTATTCGCTTTGTGATATTCCAGGCATTCATCCAACTTATCACAGAAATAGTCAATTTCCTTTTTCTCCATTCCCAAAGCAGCAGCTGCAGTCAAATAAGGTGTTCCAAAGTCTGGATGATGGGCGCCCCAACCTTAAAAATACAAATTTAAATACAATTTTACAATTAAAACTACTAATCAAGGAATAAAATCTGAATCTGAAAATTTTAAAATGCACCTTTAACCTTACCTTTGAATGTAAATCCTTCAATGATTTTAATATCATCAGTGCTAACGACCCTTGCCCCCGTGACATTCCTCTTGAATAGCATTGCTCCAATACTGGTAAGCTCCACCCCAGTCCCTACCGACTTCAGGGATACCCCAATCGAAATATCATTATCCTCCACCCCCAAAACCCGTTCCCCATGCTTTTCCACCACTTGTTTCAACTTCCCTTTCAAGTATTTATAATGCTCCACCCTTTTCTCCATCAACTCCCTCCATCCCTGTTTACCCATACTTAGTATTGTAATCAGTACATCAGTTACTGGATAAGATGATGCCCTTCCTGGATAATTTTTTCGGACAAGAGTCAACAAACTAGATTTTCCATCCTTTCCACTTGCCAGTGGACTCCCCAAAATACATCCCCCAACAGGAACCAATAAATTTTTATCCGTGCTTTGAATAAACAAGTCCACATGACTCATCGCCTTTTTCATTACATTTAAAATTAACTGACTTTGCATTCCATACGCATTGTTAACCACATGATATATAATATCAGATCCGCAGGTGTCACTAGATCCACTAAAATGACGGGAGCACTTTGTACTTTCACAGTGGTCATGGGTGGCTCTACTACCGAATCGGAATTTACGTAAACTTTTAAGGTCATCACATGCCCTGGGGGCAAAACAACTGGTTGTAGTAATAATGCACAGGATATTTGGTCTGCCAAGTAAATTAATTTGCTGCTCAATGCCATCAAGATTGGTACTCAGTTGATCTGACGATGAGCCTTTTCCTTCAATAGGGTCTATAATTACTGGCGTTAGATCCGCGGTAAGAATCGACTTGAATACTGACTTTTGATCATGACGTAACCAGAGAACATACTTTGCTTCCGGTTTGAGCTTTTTTAGTGTCAAAAGAATAAGCGTCATGGTCATACCCGTGGCCATTGGAAAGAGACAAGCTTCCTTGACATCTTTTCCAATATTGGTCTGGAGGAAGTCCAAAAGGAGATCATTTGTTAAAGAGGAAATTAAGCTGGAACCTGCAGCTTTTGGTTGGGACTCGGCCAGATCACCAGAACGACCTACGCCATGGGTCAGGCCATAACTTCGCCTTTTGACTAGGGAGCTATAAACACGACCTTCCCTTTCCCCGACGCCGGATGGTTTGGAGGAAAAGTTGTTTGTGTCCATGGAGGAGAGCTCATTGAGGAAGATTTCTATTGTGGGGTCATCCCAGGGAATTTCAGGCCACTTCCGTTGTTCCAGTAAAATTTGGAAGAGTTTGTTGCGGGTGTTGGCGGATTCCGTGGCATGTTGGAGGAGAGCTGGAGGGAGCAGTTTTTTGCCCACCTTTTGAAACGCCGGGTAACTCATCTTTCCTGTTATAAAATATGTGTCAAAAAATTCATCAATAAAACTACATTTTACGTTTCAATGGCTAAAAACAATACTCCTTTTTTATTTACCTGAGTTTCAGTTAGTTGAACTTGTAGTTGGCCTAAAATCACAAATTGTTGAGATAATCGCACTTACAATGAATGATTAAACGTTAACTTAACTTCTTCATTTTATGATGATTTTGTATTCGCTAAATAAAGGTATCACTTTTATCTAAGGAAATTGGTGATTTATTAGAAAAATTAGAAAACTGCTTCATCATCTCATCACCTGCACTTCACCATTCATCAGTCTTTTTTTAAGATTTCAATGTCAAAGTATTGCATTGCCAAATACCGAGAATCATCTGTTTGCCAAGCATGACGTGTGCTGTGTGCTTGCAGAGAGACGTGGGGCAAGTGTGAAGTGCGTCAGTGCGTGTATGGGCTTCATCAGCTTTGCAGACGCAGACGTTGTTAGAATGTGGAATGGGTATTTTGAGAGTTTTCATGCAAATAAAAGGAAAAGGATTTTATGGGTATGCTATGACTGACAATGACAACTGACGTTAAATAAGTTAGTGCGTTTATTGCTTCGAGTTAATTACTTGGAAATAAATCGTAATTAAATTCCGGTGCTCATATTTTCTACTAAAATTCATTTAAACTTGTGAAAGAATTTCCCTTCAGTAAATTCAAATTTGATCAAGTACTTTGGCCGCACCTGTGCCGTATCGTAAACGACGAACTCATTGACACGTCTTTTATTCCATGAAGCCAAATTTTTGTTTTCTTTGAGATCTCCTAAGGGCCAGACGCAGCCACTTACACTTTCATTCCAATCCGGATCAGGATACCAGAGGCCCAGCCCTTGTACACTTTGATAGTGTTGAGGCTGCGGAGGTTCTGTGAGAAGGGGCAGATTCATCTCAGCTTTGAAAATATTTCCTAGAAGAACTTCGCACAGAAATAGATAGCCTTGTTTCCCAAGTCGTGTCTGTAGAAATTGACCGTGATCTGTGAATAAGGCGCTTTTCCAAACTCTGTCAGTAAAGTATATTCCTTGGCCAAAGGAGCCATTTATGTATTTACTCTTTGGGACCGTTAATCCATTTTCTAAAATACTTTGCAGGTTTGCTGTTTCTGTGCCATGCCACAGCATCATTCTCAGCTTCCCAGTGGCATTGGGGTCGTCCTTGAAGTCAACTGAGGCAGCAGATTTCTCCAAAGACTTGAGGCGAGGGATCACACGTAAAATATTGAGAACCTTGATCCCACGTGACCAACCCTGTGTCCGTTCCACATACTTGTGTATCCGGAAGAAGTTGGGGTCATCTTGTGGGAGTGCCCATGCAAGTACGTTGCCACTATTGAGGAAATCCTCGTTGAGTCGTAACTCCGAAAAGAATGCAATGGCGAGTGGGTCGTTTATTTCATAATTGCGACTTCGCTTTTCGGATGAGTCAAAAAGTTGAATGTCAGCCGTCGGTGGTTCTCTATTATGATCTTGATTATTTTCGGTCGTTGCTATTATACTTGTGTTGAGTTCAAGATGCCGAAGAAGACCAGATAAGTAGAAGTTTTCAAGTTGCAAAAGAAATGGGCTGAGTACAGCATATAGTAACCAGAACATAGTAAATGTTGGAAGTATCAAAAAGAGATTTCTAAACTGTGGCCGTAATAAATGCAGAATTACAAAACGTTTAGACTTCAGGCCCTCTATACTATGAGTTAAGGAGGGATGGCCGGACAGATAATCTCAATTTAAAATCATTTCACAAGTCTTCAATGGTCTTCTCATCTCCAATACTAAAAAATAACTCTGCATAATATTCCATTTTAATGCATGTTGTGTTTAATGGCCATCTTCTGACGATCTTTGACCTTACGGTGACGCTGACAACTCCATCATTCTCTTTCATTAAGCACAATCGATGCGACAACAGAAATATGTTACATTTTTTGGAAACAAGAACAGCAAGTTTGCTGAACATTATTCTTAATTTTTCTATTCTCTTTACTAACTAGTTACAAGTCAATGTATAACAATTCTTTAACGTTTAATTAATATCCATAACTTGCCCCCCCCCCCACGATTTACTCTTCTTACACTGCGGCATGACTCATAATATACTTCTGCAAATTCAAAAAAT
>JAQFXM010005954.1:0-14039 GCA_034693345.1 Entomobrya multifasciata | reverse complement strand
GCATGAGGGTTTAGTATTGGGTTTAGCATGAGGGTTTAGTATAGGGTTTAGCTAAATCCGGGACAATTTGTCAATTTGAAAATATAATTATAGTATTGTATTATAATGACGTGTTTAAAATGGTTATCTGTTAACTGATCAGTTTCTAGATTTACCTCTGTAGTTTCCAATCAAATTAGTGTCAGAAAATCATTTTTTAAGATGATAATGATAATTTATGATAAGTGGACACAGAACTTTAGTACCCTTATTTTTGCTCATAGCATATTTTTTTTACTTATTTTACTCTTTTTTTTGGATGACTCCACCTTTTAACTGCGATAGCAATTTATTCTGAATATTTTAGCAACAACACCAACTCTTCAATTTTTCATTGATATGGGACGTTTCCATAGCAAAATTGAAGATTATTGACCAGTAAAAAGGGGGGAAGCCAAATTATGGACACGATAGACATTTGCTGTCTTCTAATTTTTAGATTATTATAAATTAAAAATAATTACCTGTTATTATCATATGATATGTTATATGAAGCAAATATTCTGTCAAGTTATTTTATTCATTGGTGGTCTCTGTAAAATTGTTGAATGAACGAGAACAGCCCATCCCTTAAATAATTATACATCATTTTTAACGAATAATATTTTATGGCCTAAATTTTTGGTATTGTTTCTATTTTTGCGTATTGCTTTCGCCTTGACTCAAGAAAAATTTGACAATGAATATTTTTTCAACAGTTGGATTTGGATATTTTACACTTCATGAATAGGCGTACTTTTTTAGTACTTCTCTACCAACCTATCATCAGCATCAATATACAAGACATGACAGACCCACATCAAATTCAATTTTACTTTCTTTTCTTCTTTCTTCGTGCAAATGCCAATGACTCAATGTTGAACTTGGCGCATGATTATCACTGGCTATTTATAAATTAGGAAATAATACTATTTACTTTGTGCACACTATTTTACTTGTGCGCACGTGACTTTGAACTCTTCACTCACTTCATTTTCTCACAACAACTATTATTTTCATCATGAGCAAAAGTAGTAAGTAAGGTAATAAGTTAATATGCCTGCTTAAAAAATAACTACATGACTAAATTACATGACATGCTATAAGCAGGACAATGGCTTTTAGAACGAAATAATATATTCAACGTTTCTAACTTAACAATGAGCATTGCATTGTAAATGTCGTTCTACCTATGTGGCAATTTTTTTACAGCATGAAGTTGAAGTTTAAAAGGTTTACTTTGTTCTAAAATGTACTGAATTAATAAGATAATCATGTCAATAAAAGGATGCATTTTTTTGGTTTGGATTGGTTAGGTCAGAGAGCGAGAGCAAAAATCTGTTTTTTCCCTCTGATTTGTTTCGTAGTTGTTTGTTACCGTGCTTGTTGAAAATTACACGCGTGCTCACTGATCACTACACAATATATACAAAGTGGATGCACAAATTACATACATACCACCATCAACCATTTAAAGCTTTTTGGTTTTCTTAAGTCGAATGTCGAGTTTAAATAGTAAATCTTGTTTGCCTTGTGTTGTTTTTGGTAACGGATGAATAATCTGATGATGATGCTATTTTTGGATTGTTGCTTATTGTTGATGTTTGTATATGTATGCTGGTTTTGTGTGACTTATAAATGTAGTGACAACCGATTAGGTACATAAATACTTTGCATGCCTAAATGTCTGTCTTAAAATAGATCCTTAACAACAAGACTGAACAATGAAGTTGTCATCATTCCATATCATATCGTCATCACATCAACATACATAATCTCTACTTGAATCTCAATTCCGTAGGTTTAAGTAAGACACAAAAAGTTATTTGTGGAGTAATGTGGCGGGGTTGGGTTTTATCAACTGAGATGTTGTGAGATGTGGTGGCGTTTTTGGTGGTGGATGGGATGGGGATGATTCGCTTGAACAACGCCAATGTCCTTGTACACTGAATTGAAGAACGCAAAATTTACACAGCAAAAAAAACTATGCTACTAGGTATATGCTCGTTTCAGTTTGATTGATAAGCAATTGAATAATACCAAAAAAACAGCAACACGTAATTGATATTGATAGTTTACATGCATATATTGCATAACAATAAAAAACGATGTGTGTATGATTTGGCATCATGTTGGTAAATGGCACTTGTTATTTTAATAATTTCAGGGTAAATTCAATATGCTCACTGGTCAGATCAGATCAGATCAAACCACAATAAATTGTTGAATAGAAAACATTTTCTCTGTTGTACTACCCCACCCAGAACATCCAATTATTATTGTGTAGTTGATAGATTAAACAATTGATTGTTGCCAGTTTTGGCTACTGTGTTTACTTGTCAGATTTCATTTCCAATGTAATTGTTAATTTGGGAGTTTTGACGGGACCAATAATGGAATCTAAAGGTGACGATGATTGGGAAATAAATCATATTTTATTGACAGTTCCTGCTGCTACTGAGATGGTGTTACAAGTATACTTACTATGTTGACTAAACTAACAAACGTTATGGGAATGACACTTTGAAAGATTGAGAAAGGTTGTTATGTAAAGAGAGAGTGAAACTTTTACAGTGCCATTGGCGACCACCAGCACGACGCCACAAGTGACATGACTCATTTGTACAGCACAAAAGGCTTAAAGATAGATAACGATGACCTGATTTTATGACAGACCAAGCCAAGTTAACAATGAAATGTAGCATTTAACCTTTGTGAAGAGACGTCATCTTCAACCTATTTTTTCATCTGGTAGCTCAAAAAAATCGTACATTTAAAATACATAATTGTTCACGAATTCATACTTTTAGTGCGTTCAAAATTTGTTGGCAAAGTTTATACATGTAACATATCAAACAAAAATGGGATATGTGTTCACGAAAAAACCTCGTTTTTTGGAACTTTGTTTCGTGGGAGGAAAGGAATATGAAGATCTTGTATAATTGTTCGTGTGCATTTGACTTTTGACTTCATGTCTGTTTTGGTCTTTTGAAAAGCCAACTGCCACTGTGTTAGTACTCAACAGACGCTTTTAACCAGGACACATGCAATTTTTTTAAAGTTGCGGTTGTCATTGTGGGTGTTTGTTGCTGCCGTACTAACATAGCATACAATGGTGCATATATTTAGCTTATTTTGGCCATTCAATTTTTGTCTTAATCTTAAAGCTGTTGTCGTTGTTGCAAAATATTAAACTTAGTAAAGTTTGTCGTGTGTTTGAAAGAAACGTGCAAAAAGCACGTCTTACTTTTTTCCATGTTTTTGCTACTGAATGGTGTTATAAACTTTTCAAGTGTACTTCAATGACAATCGCTGAGGTTAAGAAATTATCATGCGATTATTTTTTGGGAAAGATTTTTTTGTGGTTGGACACACACATTGCATTCCTTTGCTTATTATGTACTTGTGCATAATATGCAGCATCTACTTCTACACATGAGACACGATAAGAGATTATACTCACTTATGAAATGAATTTTAAAGATATTGTCAACCTGCAATAATAAGCAGTCAGACAAAAATCTTTTTACAGGTATTTAGGGTAAGAGGCAAGTCAGTAATTTATTTTTTTCAAAACGTTTATGAATTTTATTATTAATATATCCACGTGTAAATATGTATGTGCAGACAGCAAAGTACACCCACTCATTTCATAGAAAAATAGTGATCGTGATATAATACGATGTGGTGAGAAATATACGCTTTTGTCCTACTCCTGTCCACCACACTGTGAAAAAGTTAGCGCCCTTGAACACAATATAAATGTGTTGTGCAAAAATTTCATCATTTTGCGAATTTTACGTTTTGCAAAAATATTTTTAAAGGTAGAGTTTTGGGCTCAGGTGATGATTTTATCGTCAGGGTAATACAATGTAATAATAAACTATTACAGGGAGGAGTGTGAATAGAGCTTTTTTTAAATTTAGAAAGATTAAAACTATCTAAAACATTTTGTTTCTTGAACGTGTCATGAGGTCACTAGGGGGAAGAAAGTAAAGTTTTTGTAGAGAATGCGTTAAATATGTTGTGAGAAATGAGAATAGCAAGCTTTCGCTACAAAAATGAATGGCCGAAGCCAAATATAAAAAATTACAAAGCTATTTAGTAATCTTTTGTAGAATTTTACTTTACAATTTAAAAAAATAAGTAAAGTCATGATGCATGGCTTTATGGCTTAGCTTAATATTCTTTAATAATATGCAATTCTCAATTATTTTTTTTTCTTGCAAATTTATTTTAGTTTTCTACCTATTCGCCTGCACGATAATGCTAACCTACAATATGTACGTGTTTGGGAAGCAAGTTGCTTTTGTTGTTTTTATACAAATTAAGTGGAAAATGATAAAACATTTTGTTTAGTTGATTGTCTAATGATATGATGGTAACTAATTATTCTGTTTACAAAATGTGCCTACTTTGTTGAAGTTCGGATCAATTTTAATCGTTTATATCGTTTAATCGATTTTTTTGGGTAGTTTGCTTGCTTTTAATTGCACTTATCATTCTCAAATATCGCTTTTATTGGCTTGATGTGTCTGTAGTTAGTGGTTTTGGTGGTGTTTGCGCCTGTCTGAATGAATTATTTATTGAGGACAAACAGAAAAAGTGATTAGAAGCTGAAAGATTTCAAGATAATTAGCAAGATTGACTGATATTTTTACATAGCTGGCAAGCCAACCAGTTCAACAAGATTACCTAGTTTTCAAAGAGGAAGGAACAGAATAAAGTTGAAATTATGTATTTTTATCAAATCCACAAGAAAAAGTATAAAAACGATTTGCGTCAGAAAGAAGCATAATCGTGAAAACAAAACTTTATGCATTTGATTATATACTCTACGTTTTGTCTGTGAAGTCAGGTAGCTGAACAACTGTTTATTTTACATTTCAATTTTAATCATAATTATACCTTTCCCGACACATCAAATTCTTTTGTTGTTTCTTGTTCGGTAAACAACAATTAAATTGCATTGTAGCAAAACAGACAAAAGAAGACGAAGAGTATCATCATCATTTCATAGTAATTAAACATATTTATTTTTGAAACTAAAGTGGAATGAGATTTGAATTTGATTTCAAGCTCGGCGGAGATATATGATGATGAGATGAAAGGAAGACGCAATAAAAAAACATTGAAGATAATTATCATTCAATAAATTCTTTTCACTCTTAAGTTCGTTCTTTACTTTTATTAGGCACATCTAATGTTCGTAAGAAAATTTATTATCATTATTGATTATTAAAATGTATTTTTCCTTTTAACTCCAAAAATACGCAAAAATTAATTAATTTTAATTGTCATTGAGAACCCATACTTCTCTTTTCTCCATTGAGAAAAAATCTATAAATCATAAAACCCATTCGGCATGGATCATAAATTGCGGTATATTTTGAAAGCCAAAAAATGAAGAATTCAAACATTGTTTGAAGTTTACTTAAAATGAGCCACAAATACGCAAAGAATACGTAACGGCAAAATATAATTGTTTATCAGTGTTTTTTTACTACATTTTATTGTTTAATTACAACCATTTCATAAGATTAAATGAAATAATTGGTGATACATAAAAGGATCGTTGGGCGCATCAAAATTTCATACCACCAACCAAGCAAACAATAATGCTTAAATCATACTATCTTGTGATAATCTACTCATCATAATGAATGTCGGTTTAACGTAAAGTAATGGTTAAGTAAAAACCAGTGTAGTTTAATTAGCAGCAACAATTATACAATTTTTTAGGTATAAATTTGGAAATTCGAAACTTTTACAAATCTGGCAAAAAGGGGAAAACGAAGAAGTTGAGTTTTTCTTTTTAAAGACAATACGAACATTTTCAAGATAGCGTTATTGTCTCAAAAGAATTCATTCAAGATATTTTAATCTGTACTACTTTAATATTAATAATGTTAATTGTTCAGAGATAATGCATACTTAATGCACAAGTTATTATTTTCATGTTGGTACAAGAAGCGTGAAAGTATTCATCTGAGCACTTATTGTAATTTTGCATACTTGCTTGCATAATAATATTTTTTGCATGTACGCACAAACTGTAGAAATAGTTTAACATAACAATTATTTCATCACATTCAACAATTATTATCTTTTGTAGATTAGTGAGTTTTATAACAAAGCTGTAATAATATAGATTGGAATACAATCAATATTGTTTTGGGGGAAAGTGCGCGGTAAATTCTTAGATTCTATTTTGATACATTAGTAAAAACACGTACAAATTTACAGACTTTTCCCATTAAAACAACTGTTTTGTAAACTTGTAGTCTACAAAAAATTTCCAATTTTATTCAGTTTCAAAATATATGGCAAATGTGCGGTGCCAACTTTAAAAGAATGGTATATAGTTCAGTAGATGATGGGCCGAAAAGAACGCACGCAACAGTACGCACTTTTGACTTTTCGAAGAAAACTTTCAGTGTTACAGTGTTTCTTCAAGAAATTTTTCGTGCGTAACTAAAAGTTATAAACGCCAATGGAGTCAGTGTTACATTTTTTAAAGCAAAATCATTCATCTAATCCTAAACCCATTTTATATGCACAAGTCAGGGTAGAAACAAAGCATGTGAGTTGCAGTTGGTTTTGTTTCAAGAAGATTCAATCCTTTTTTATCAAGGGGCCTTTTTAAACAAGAATGGTTTCTATTTGTGAGTAGCTTCACTTCACCATTTCAATGTGGGATGTGTGACTGCACTGCAATTTAAAAATTGACAAGTATCGAGCATAATGTGTTAATGTAAAAGATTTATGTGAATATTTTAAAAGGTTTTTTTTAGACAACTAGCAGCATTTTGTGAAAAAAGATATTGACTAAATTGAGATGTGAGCTGATAGTGATAACGACGCTACGATTTGATGAACAAATCAGTGATTGATCAGACGCTCTGTTAAAAGTCTACTTTTTAAGTAAATTGACAGCAAATTGATGATGATGGAATAACGATGATAGTGCACTGTAGTTATGTTCAGAGAGTCATAATGATATTGTTACCTGTTGTGATGATGACGATGATGAGATGGGGAAATTTTTCGTGGGGATAATGATGTGAAATGTGAAAATCTCAATTGTAAACTGTAATTGTCTGATGTGGAGAACGCAGATTCTGGTATTAATGATAATGATGATGTAATCTAATCTAAAAATATTATAAGTATTTGGGATTTGGGAATGTGTTTGTGAATTTGATTGAATTGATTTGAAGCATCATCGCCATCAGTAACCACCACTATGCCATATTTTCATGCTTGTATGAAAATAAAAGTGAAAATGGAACGTAAAAATTATTAACAATCTGAGAATGTGAATCGATAAAATGGAGGTAGTAAAATAGACAAAACTGTCAGTCCGTTAAAGGATATTACTGTGAGGAACGTACACACATGTACACTTCGACAGTCACTCAAATCTGAAGTTTAGTCATTATTTACGCTTTACAAATTTGGTTGCAGAAATGATTTAATATTCATATAATAACACGAAATAATAACAGATCATCAGAGAAAATCAGTGACAATTGGTCATGTGAAGTAGTAAAAATGAACAATGCGTGATGATATTTAAGAACCCTGCCGAAATCAACAAAACAACACAACATCCGTTTTAAAAGATTTTAAAAAGTTAATCGACTTATTATTAGAAATTTAGCACCATAAATATCGGAAATAAGGAAGTAGTAAAATTTGAGTTTTATCGAGTTTGTGCCATTCGTCAGTCAATAAAAACCAACCGTTTTCCCTTCTCTGCCTACCCATTTAACTAATCCACATTAGAAATCCTCTGCGAAGAAAAAGGAAAAGATTTGAAAAATAAAACGAGCGTCACGTACGCAGTTTGAAGCATAAACATAGCAAACTTGAAACCATGACAATTTCATTTTTCACGCTGATTTGGTCTGCTCTGATGTTGAGTAATAAATGTGCAAAATACTAATTTCGATTTGTTCCTTTTTCATCAGAGACCCATTCGAATTCCTCATTAATTTTTACCTTGTCCCTCACACTCACACCTTCACTCCCTTTTTATCGCTTGTGAAGTATTTATAGATTTGTGATCGCAAGATCGCAACCCAACAGTAAAGTTCATAGGAGATCGAGCAGTAAATTGTGAATATTTATATCTTAATAATCATCAGTCATTTTAATAGTGTTGTAACGACTTTACAATAATAAAATAATCATAATTTATTTTCTAAAGTCGCGCATCTCCTTTCATTCAACCTCCCATCATCCAACACCACTTTAACAAAACCAAGTTATTCCACCTCCTCCTTTTCCAATTCACGCATTTCTTTTTATCCTCATTCATCATCTACTTCTACTACTTAATATACTGCCATACAAAAATTTGTATAAGAGATCGTTTTAATGATGTAATCCAAGCATGTATACAAGTAGGTATACATCAAGTATTCAGGCAGACAGGCATCTTTTTTAGCAAAGTTTTCATGTGCCTAATTTTGCACACTTTTCTGATACACTTAAATAGGTAGCTTCACAATCATCATCATCATGAGCAACACGACACGTTAACACTGGCAACGAACCATATAGCATGATGGCCAAAAAATTATATTTTTCTGTTCTCAGGGCTATCTTGCAACCACAAAAAAAGAAACACCTCAGTACTTACTAACTACGGTGCTAACTATTTAACTCGAGAAATAAGCTCAAGTGAGAACCTAACACATTTTTTATCCTTATCATCATTTTTATGATGATCATCTCTCAAATCTAGCACCATTTACTGCCAGTATTCAATGTATGGCAAGGGTCAGTCCAAAAATATGTAATTTTAAACACAAACTTTCGTGCATTTCTCATTTAAATGGCTAAAGTCTTTCTCTTTCCATCCATCTATCTATTTATATTTTGACATTTGAAGGATATTGTTGCATTTTGTATTCATATTGTTGCTATGCTGCGGTTTCATTTTTTGTTATTATTGGAACACAAAAATAGCAAGTATAATTCTTCGAACGTGATATGTTTGACCAAAAACTGCATATCTTCAATTTTCACACTAAAAAACTGCATTGCTTGTATTGCATCATCTTCTTATCGGTTTACAATATAATCAACCAGACACTAACTTGACAGGTTTGATAAGATTAAGGTACTAAATTTTGTTACCACAACGAAACATTGATTGTCAAAAGATGACAATGACCAGAAAAAAAATTTAACCACGTCGATTGAATAATGATTACGGTGACAACAAAAAAGAGTAAAAAGAAGATGACATAATACCATTGTGATCAAACCAAATATCCAAACTACAAATTTTTCTATGTTTTACGCATTTCGTGCAAAAATGCAGACATGTGGCAATTGTCATTGTCACCAATTTATTTAGCATAACTACATTTTTATTGTGACATACTTGAATACAAGTTGTAAATGTTTTCATTTATGGTTTATCAGTAATACATTATTTGCCGATACATTGATTTTTGTATAAGTATCGAAATAAATTTGCCGGAGATGTAAAGTTTTCTCCCTTTCCTGTGTACATGGATACCATCTCTGACAACTTTTATACAGAGGTAAGTATTTAAATAGACTGATGTTAATAAACTTTATTAGAATGTTCGGATTAATAGGTATATTGGGTTGGGTTGGATTGAATAAATTGGGTGTGTGGAATTTATGAATGGTTGACTTATTGGTGGTCATTTCATTTTAGATTGCGGATCCGTTTTTTTCAGAATGAGGATGCAAACCAAAAAAAGCAATTTGCATTTTAAAATGAAGGCGTCATTTGTTGTGTGGTTTGCGTTTGGTGTCTGCACTTATTAAACCATGTCACTTCATGGAAATTTTTGTTTTCTGGGAATATTCTAGGATCATCATGCGATATTTCTGTGGCAAAAATTTCAAGGAAAGGAAATGGGATTTAAATAAGTCTACGTCATCATGATCATCATCATTATAAAAAAGTTGGGTATGTATAAAAAAATAAATGGCATGAATGCAATGACATTTTTTTTGCCTTGATTTTTGGAAAGAAGGATTTTGTCAACTTTTTTACAGCAGGACACACAGGAGGAGACAAAATAGAGGATAAAGCAGCAAAAAAGGCATTAAACATAAAGATGATAAAGGGGACAAAAGACGAGAGGATGATGGGATGTGATGATAAATGCAAAAAAGTTAACAAATGACACTGTTTTAAGGTAAAAGCATGTTTTTAAGAAACGCCAAAAAAATGAAACGAAAATTACTTCTATAGTCTTGTCTTCTGATTGCTGCTATAAAGGCATGCACATTTGCATTGTTTTTCATAATTTTTGAAACACAGGATTTCTAACGATTGTCAAGTTAAACGATGCGAACCAAGAAACAAAACTTTTTTTCGAATAAAAGTTTTCACGATTTGTGAATTTGTGCAAAGTCAGAGAGATTGTAAAAAAACAATATTGTCATCAGGTTAGTATTATCTTTTTTTGTAGATGATGAGATAAACAAGGAGCAACAGAAGCTGCACAATTTAATCAGATATTTTTTTAGGGAAACCACTTGTTATTTTTTTACTTCAGACAGTCGAACAATCGAATGGCTCATGTATATCTGCATTTGAATGATGACGAGAACCAGGATGATGATCATGCTTCTTTGATAACTTTTGCATGGTTTGATTGACAATAAATGGAGAAAAAAGAGACAAATTCGTTGACTCTTTTAGCGTGCAAGGCTAAAATATTAGGCATTGTTTAAGCGGCACTTGTCGCGCTCTTGGTTCTCTGTGATCAGTGTGGTCTTTAAGAAGTTTAAAGGCAAGAGGCAAGTGTCGTTTTTTATTCTTGAAATTTTACAGAGAACGATGCGATGATAGGTACCTATGCCAACGCCAAGTTATTTATTACGCATTTGCCAGTGAAATCCATGATGATTATGAGCGTCAGGAGCAGTAGACAGAGACACGCAAAAGAATGTAATGTTGGTAGGTATCTCGCCTGATTTTTTTGTGACAAAACAAAAAAAGACGCACAAAGACCGCATTCTATATTTCTGTTGTGTATGGATAATTATGTAGAATGGAACAGTGGCACACTGCACTTAACTTTCTGTTTGCTTAAAACATTAAGTAGTTAAGTATTTTATCGTCGTGATTCTCAGACATGCATGTCAGTCTTTTAACCAGTTTGCTGGCTGGCTTTGAATTTGTAATTGTAAGTTGGATTGGGTTAGAATGGAGTCGTCATGTACTTTTTTTGCTATTTCAAATAATTTTTCAGAATTTAACGCTTGGAATAACTAATTTGCCAATTTATGGTCGATCTCTCCTCTCTCACATAAGCCGTAATTGTTATGAGAAATCCGAAAGCGAAGCATTTTGCCAGCCGACGAATAAGAATTTACATTAATTCGATATCTATCCACCATGTTATTCGACTGATTGCTGCTTTTTGTGAAAAAGGAATACCATGATTAGTCATGATCGGATCAGTTTTCCTGTGGCTTGGTTCAAGAACGTGATAGGGAATTGAATCAATTTGATGAAAAACAAGTCTTTTTCCACCCTTTTCCTGCAAAACTGCATCATGACTCGCTTATTTTTAAAGTTGAATCAAGGAAACCAAAAATAATTAAGGTGCGGATTGTTTTTCATTTCAATCTGGACAAATGAATTGGTTTCCTATTTTTATCCAAAACAACATTTTATTTTTAACTATCAAGTTTCTTAGTTGCTACTTACAACAGTTGCAATGCTATTTTATTCGATACGCTCTGCAGGATACATACACGTATGTATACCAGAGTAACTTTTCCACTTGTTTAGCTACTCCGCAGAAGCAATCCGCAAATCTAGCCAAAAAAAATCTCAACTGTGCGGACGGTTGCATCTTTGAATGCTTCTAATGATAAGATAAAATGACATGAGGAGTAGTCAAGTCAGTCATGAGTTTTTACTAATGCAATCCCTAAAGCACCAAACACACCACTACTACCACCACCACGTCATTATCATAAAATCAGTAGATGTGATGACGAGGATTCATTAATAAAAATGCCTATTTTTTTCCTCATGAATAGTTCAACTGACATAACATGGTATGCTAGAGTAGTCATATTGAATACTAAAACATTGTGCATGATGTAATCAAAATAATAAATAAAATAACAAATTCACACAAAAATCCACAAAGAGATAGAGAACAAAACAAAACAAATCTAGTAAATAATGATCTTCACGAGGTGAAGTGTAATGAAGTGAACAAGACAGAAAAAACGGGGACGGTCGAGCGACCGACCAGACACGACTTTTTATTTCTTTTAAAAAAGAAACAAGAAGCTTTAAAGGAAAGAGAAACAAGTTAAGATGGGCTGACGAGGAGAGATGTTTTTTAAAAAACTTTTTTTTTAAAGGAGACTTGATGAGTTTTAAGGAGACTCAAGTTCTCTCACTCAACTCAGAGATTTTCTCAGCTCAGCAACAGCAGCAAAATCACATTATTCATGATTCGCTGTATCTTGTCTTCTTGTCGTCGTGTCGGTTTGTAGTTTCTTAAAAGTGTAACCTTGAAAATAATAATAATGGTCAATGGCAAAAATATGTGTGCAGTAGTAATGGTTTGGTTGCCATCGTCGTCATCATCATCATATCACCATCCACGTTGTTACTTTTGCACGACTTTGCTGATCTTGAAGAGGAGAAGAAGACGAAGGAAAAAGAAGGAGGGGCCGCCGTTGTTGTAGTTTGTTAATATGTAGCTGTGGTGGTGGTGGTTCGTTTTGTTCTTGTTTTTATGCAATTATCTCTAAAGTATCAACATCTCTTTTATAGCCATAGTCAAGCCATTACACTGTACAGCTTGGTGACTGGTAGGAACCACGGGAATTAAAATTACGACGTTGTCATCACGACCACATCGTCTACAAGCAGTAGAAGTAACAGCGTACCAAAATGAACAGCATGAAACACGCATAACTACACATTTTATTGTTGTAGTTTGTCTGTTAATATTATTTCTAACAATGCATTAAGAAGCTGTTGAAAAAGTACTTGTTGAAGAAAGAAAATAAAAAAACTGGAAGTCATCATTATCATCTTCCCCATTATAGTCATTATTTACCAATAAACTTTATCTTGACTTGAAAAACTAAAGATTTTTGTCGGAGATTCTCACATTTTTCTTCCGTGATTCCCTCTTTTCCCCTTTTCAATCAAGATTTCCTGCTTAAACAACAACAATGCAAATGGCTTTTTGTAACCATCACATAGACAATACATTATAGGCTGACATTATATTTTTTGGTGGCTGATTATTATCGAAAAGAAAAATACTTAAGAGTAAAGCATGCTCAAAAAATCTTGTTCAATGCCATGGTCATTGCACATTATTACCATTATTGTTATTATATTGCTATTCCTGTTACTCTTTTGAGTACCCTTTCAGTAAGCTTAGTCATTAGAAAGGGTTCTCTTTTAGTCAACTTAGCTGTCTCTTGCTAAAATTGCTAATTGCCAGTCAAAGTCAAAAACCCACTTTAAGTGTAATATTTTCTTGTTTAATGTCGTTGTCATGAAGGTGTATATTATATTTTTGTATTCTATTTTTTTCTCTCAATCCTACACATAGACGCATATTATAGGTATGCACACGCACAAAAGTCCAAATTACAAAATTGACACGCGCAAGCAGCTAAGTATCTTTTTTCTTCTTGTTAAAATCATCATTTTCAATTTTCATGTCGTCATCATTATCGTAAAAATATATAACACTTCGTATTGTACAGCAGCAGCATATATATCTTCACTATAAATAAATGGAAAATAAATTTTGTAGCAATTGACACCATTATTGGCATATTTGGCAGTGAGAATGATTTACGCCAGAAAATTTGCCATTTTTCAAGGTTGTCTTTTGTTATGAATGAATCATCTCAATATATCTAATTCTATTCTACAACTCCACCTCATCATACAACTAGAAGAATGTAAATTCTGAAAAGAAACTACCGAAAGCGGTGTATGATTAGATGAATATGATGTTTGCAATGCA
>JAQFXM010005953.1:0-14041 GCA_034693345.1 Entomobrya multifasciata | reverse complement strand
GGTCAGCCATATCGGATGACCCAGGTCAAAGTTAGGTCAAAGGTCAAAATATTTCAACATGACAGTATGGGCTCAAAATTGGTGGGTGAATAGCCCTATTATAGAAACATGTTTCTGCAAAGTTTAAGTTGACCTGACCCAACCCTTTTGTCTCCAGAGGGCTTTAAAGGTCACAACTTCAACATGGTCTGCTTTCTATATTTTTCAATAGATTTCAATGAAACTTGGCAGGAATACATTACTTCCAAAGAAAAATTTTATGCATATTTTTTGAGGTCAGAAAACGTGACCCGACGTGACCTCGGTTAACTTTTTTCAAAATTTCATGACAAAACACGCAATAATATTGCACGGATAACTGTATCTACTAAAACTATAATATCTTGCAAAATTTCAGGCCATGATGTTGACCCATTTTGGCGCCAAAGTGAATCAAAAATTAGTTTCTTGCAGAAAACACATACTATGGCATTCAATTTTTTTATTTTTCATGAAATAACTATTTAAATCCGTTTTTTAACTCTTAAGTCGCAAGTACTCTATATCCTGTTGTCAGGTTTATTCCATAATACCTTGCCACATATAAATTTTTGTTCAAAGGTTACACAAGTGTTGAATATTTCAACCACGCTATCACTTTTTTTCAAATAAATACGAACTAAAATGTCAAACGCAAGGGAAAGGAGTGCATACAGAACTCCTTCATAAATCATACCATTTTGAAATTCACTTCGAAAACTAATCAGCTGAAATGCAATAACTGCCGAAAACAAAAGTTGTATGTTTTGCTTACGAAGTTGTTTTTTCTTTTTCAAGCCAAACTTAGTGAAGCTTAACATTGTTGATGTCAGCATGCATGAAAATAGCTCAAAAAATGAAATAAAGCGTAAACTAAATTGAATTAGGGAACTCAAATTTTAAGTGAATAGCATTTTTCTGAAGCAGTTTCAAAGGTAACTTGTGAGGAGGTCAGTATAAATTTGCCATCCAGATGCTTCGATGTTACTTTCGTGAAAATTGGTTTAGCATTATTTAAATCAAATAAAATGAATTTGTAATACTAAATTTAAGATTTTAAAGTAAACTGAAACACAATACTGGCCAACCCTATTTTTATGCCTGACGTTTTTGCTTTAGAACTTTACACTTTGTTCAGGTCAATGAAGCAAATTTATTTATATAAAAAGAAATTTAGTTTACGACTGAGATTCCCCGAGGGGTAAATTACCCTCTATAAGTGCCCAAATTTTAAGGATTTAGGATAAAGGAAATGTATAGTAAGGTTAAACTAACTAGGACATCAGAGGTGTGGATCAAAGAAAAACACTGATTGCGATTAATCTATAACTAGAATTAACCAACTTCTCAATGAAAAAACTCCTGATCCCATTTAGCTGTGAGTAGGGCTCGAACCTACGCATGGCCTAGCGCAAATCAGTATTCTACTGAATGCTCTATTCCGGTACTGCCTAAGTTAAAATATATAAATTTTCTATTATTACTATAGGTAAATACTATACCTAGCTATAGCAAATTAAAATTTTCTTTGCATAATTATAAAATCTTAGCTGTCTTTAAAAATTGTTAAACTTAAACAAAAATATTTTAAAGCCAATTTTGAGGAATTGACCGAAATAGTTAATTTTGAGGTACATCTTACCGCCTTTTACAATTTTATCCTACTACAGGCTAACCATTTTTACTGTAACAGGAAGATGTTTTGTGAATTAGAGAATATGTGGGCTTTATATCTTATGCTTTCTATTTTTTATGCACAATATGTACTCTTACTGTGTTCTAGCAACATTTCAAATGTTGACATGTTGAAAGTACTACGATAAATAATATTACTGGTGTGGTTGATTTATTATTTGGTATTTTTCTTGGACGAAGGACATTTTGATCCCGCAATGTAAAATTATTATTTAACAGGACACAATTTAGCCAAACTTGAACATAATATTATGGTTCTGTAGATACTTGAGTAGTTATCAAATAATTATTCCAAATAAGTTTTACATTTTCATCAAAAACCTTGTTGGATTATAAAAAAGACTTGATGGTGTGTTTGTGTTGTATAGGAATTATGACTTTAATGACATGCATATTATTTCTGAATATTTTTTTAGTTTTATTTAAGTGTTTAATAATTCATAATGAACAATTCATTGTGTACTTTTTGTAATAATTAATATACTACTGGCAAAGTACTATTGTGATTCACGTTGCATAAAGTTTATACAGTCGAATTAGTTGTGTAATGAACATAACTTTATTTTTTGAATTACTTACTGTTACATGGGGTGCTTGTGATTTATATTTGTATTTATTTTGATGCTCGGAAAATCCATTGTCATCTCGGAATCGGCCATTATCTTCATAAAACTAAAAGTTTGAGAAGCTAATCCATTATATATTGCGACCATTATGACAAATTGAATATTTTTACCTTGCTACTATTGTCCTTAACTTTTAATCTTTCTTACTCACCGAATGACAAAATATTCGCAATCACATCTTGCTGTGCTTTAACGCATCGTTAGAGTTATCAATAATTTTAAGTTCTATTTACATTCAATATTTGTTCAAGCATCTAATCTTATACGTTCTAAAAATTTATAATTGCGTTAGCCGAATTGTTAATATATAACTTTTACTAAAAACTGTAAATACAATAACAGTAAATGATTTTAAAATTACCTGACTAAATAGTTTCATGTGTCAAAAGCATCCGGGTACAAAACAAAGTTTAGTTCAATTTGCTTCCAGAAAATTAGAAAATAATTACCAAATTAAGGGTTTAACTAATATTTTTCTTAAATGCAACTTGGTATACAGAAACTTACTTAAATTTTTGAAATGTTGTAAAGTCCTGAGTTACAGTTTACCCATACCAATCAAACAGCAAAGTGGATCCAAGTAGAGTACAAAATTGACGACCACAAATACTAGGATATAAGGAAACTTCAGTGTACTTATTTACTGAAATCAAAAAATTTCCAGGCAACCCGTAATGGTGCAACTAATTAATTACATTACATAATTCTGATTTCACATGAGAATTTCATGAGAATGAGATTTCGGATCTCGTCAGTGTGAAGTCATATATTATTTTAAAAGCAACATATTAACAAGGACGCCAAAACATAAATCAAGGAACTTAAGAGGCATAAACCTGTCTACATAATTGACTGATCCAATTTTTATCTTCAAAGCTTGCAATGCTCTGACTCGTCTTCTTTGACAGCGAAGGTTATAAGTTTGGCGCACCTTGTTAAGCACACCTCTAGCACCAACGGGTGATCGCAATAAAGCTAAAAGCTTCAACGAATCAACATAAATTCCGCCAAAATTACCGAAACAAACAAGCAAACCAAATAATGCCTGAAATGCACAACATTCTAGGACAGCAAACTGTATATAAGTTAGAACAGTCCAACTGGTTATGATGGCAAAAAGACCAATTATAATGCACAATCCAGTGATTACTAACATGGCTGCAGTAAATATTTCGGAATGTATCAGGTTAAAATACGTTACTAAAATTTGGAGTTGTTTGTATAATCGAATGTTCGAAAAAATACACCAGCAATTTGACGGAATTTGTGAGCTTTTCAAAACATTTTTTAAATAAAATCGAAGGCAGCAAGCCTCTACAAAGTACAACTGACCAGCACAAAAGAAAAATTCTAATCCAATTTTTAAAAACGCCCAATAGTAAGCTATACAGACAAACAGCCAGTAAACAATGGAAATTGGTCCTGTCAACATAACACTGGAGCTGTAGTTTGGGTTACATTGTTCTAAAAGCTGAAATCCTGGCGCATAGGGTAAACATTTTTGTATAAAATATCGTACGAAATGTGCAGTGCACATAATTGGATTGCAACCCACGCCAAGGAACTGAAATGTTTTAATGGCTCGTATGTAATTCCTATTTGGAGTATAAAGCATTAGAACTGGTCCTGAAATAAACAAATATTTTTTCATTGAGACAGAAAATTCTAATTTAAATTAAGAAAAATATGCATGTAAGTCACCTTGAATGGATTTCCGCTCGTACGAAATCATCAAGTTAAATAATTCAACAACTCCTGAACTTTTTTGGAAGTACGTATTTACCATAACCGCCATTGTCATTGGAAGTGTGGCATACAATATTCCCTCAAATATTACTTGAGACGGGAAACTATCCTTAAAACAATGAAGTTGGACTAATACAATCAAGGATATACACACAATAAAATATAAATTCAATAACTCTCTCTTTAGCCCATTTAATTTATTGAAATTTAGTTTGCATGTTTGACTATCAATTTGGTATGGGAAAAGGCCAAGAGCTTGTAATGTCGTGAGGTTAAGACAAATGAATTTAAATAAATTTTGAGACAAAATCATTATAGCAAAGTTGGGTTTCTAAAAACTGGACAACAAAGAGTTAGAGAGGCTTGTGCCACAATTCACAAGTAAAGTCACAATTGTGATACGACGTACTAGAAAATATTTAAATGCAGTAATAACATTAAGTTTAAATTTTTGGAAAACACAGCCCTTGCATTTCAGTGATAATGTTGTAGTTACAAATTTATACTGAGCAGCGTATAAGCGCTTTGTTGTTTACATGATACAATCTCATAAAACACTGAATTTATGAAATGTTTATCGTAACAAAGGTTTCATACATTCCATCCGATTTAAGAAAAAAATCGCAAATCATAAACCTAAGTTGTCAATATCTCCACATAAATATAAATAATGTTTTGTGTTGTGGCTAGTAGCGTGTTTTGTTTTTCCCAATTCTACACAAGCAATCATTTTATATTTCAGTCATACATAACATTTCGAACATGGTTCAACTAAAATTGTTTTTACTTACACGGCGCAGTATTTTTTACAATATATTGTCTTGCTTTAAACTTACAAAATCTATCCGAATTGTGGCCATTTAAAAATTAAGTTCAATTATTTAAAGTAAATGATGGTAAAACTAAACCATAAAACGAACAACAACATTACAATAAAATTGACCAATTGTTCAAACTTTAATCAAAATATGTGAAAACATGAATAATCATACAATAATTTTGCGAACACTTATATTTAACTGTAATAAAGTTTGATGTCCGAAACTTTTGGTTTTATCATTTAAATACAAAATGGAGCAATTGAACAGCAATTCCGTAGGTAAAATAAATAGTATATTAGAGTTATGGATTTAAAAAAACGGAAATTAATAATAAAGCATTTTTATAAACTTCAGTTGGGCTCAGCTTTCATAGTTTGAAATATAAAGTTTGCTCCTGTAAAGCCATTAAAATAATATTTTATTTCTGAGCAGAAATGACACAAATTCAAGAAATGACAAAATTTACAAGAAATTTGTTTATTTTCTAAAATCAAATAATGATTCAATCACACATAATCAATTTCAAAATTGTATACAGATTCTAAATTGCTTATATTAAACGATTTATTTTAATTGAAGCAAAGGAGAGGTTAAATGCATTTTTTCATTTAAAATCGCACGAAAAATATGATTAAATCGGCGCAAATCATTATTATAAGAATTTATATATATTTTACTACATATTAAGGTAAAATGAAACTGAGATGATTTGTATTCATTGAAAACTTTACAGAAATGTTGAAGAAGTTAGTAATTTTTTTATCAGATCATTGAAACATATTTGTGTACATTTATAAGTAAAAATAATAAATTTTTAATGTTGAGAACTCAGCTTCATCATTTTCTTTTTTGATATAGGTGCGTATGGTCAATATGTCTTGGCCAATTACCCTTAATTTGAGCTCATCTTCATCTCAGGTACTTGGCCAAGAAATGTGTACGATACGCACCTGGATAGGGACTCTACTAGTATGTTTGCTTGCATAATGTGTCTTAGACAATGATAGTCTAAAGTAAAAGCCAGGTGATCATATTCGAAGTTCATTATTATTAAAATTCCTTATTTTTGACTCTTGAATCATCGCAACTAACAATAATTGTGGTTCGAGGTAAACCAAGTTTTTTGAACATAACTTACCACCAATGTAACCCACAACCTATATAAAGAAAGTAAGGCATATTATTTGTTCAAAAAGGAACGCATGCATTCTGTGGTGAAAACATAATTTAGTGGTTAGTTATTTGCTGGAATCTACGTTTTGAATTTCCAGATGTTATATCATAATATTCGAGATTTACTAAAGGTTTCAGGAATAACATTTAATGGTCTTTAGCTCATCATCATTTAGTTTGAACTCATTTTCACCAAAAACGTCAACAGAAATGGTTAGGAATCTTTTCTACATTTCAAAGGTATGCTATTTAATTTTTTCACTGAATGTAGTCAAGTTTATAACCAACCTATTTCAATAAAAGCAAACTGACTAATATACCAAAGCAAAAGTCAATTAATTTTATAGGTGTTAATTTATCTACATGATTAACTGATCCTACTTTGATTTTCAATGGCTGCAGAGAATTTGCCAATTTTTGTTGCAATCGCATTTCGTGTCGTTTGATAGACATATCCTTTAAAACTGTTCGGCATGGTTTTTTCAACTTGGCTATAAAGTTTAAAGAATCATCATAAATTCCACCAAGATTTCCAAAACAAAGAATTAAACCAATCAGTGAACGTCCAACTGCAGCTGAGAGGACAAACAGTTGTGTGTATGTTATCACTGACCAGCTCGTGATTATGGCATATAACCCAATTACCATGCACACACCAACTAAACCCAACAAATTGACAGTGAAAATGTCTTGATGGATTTTGTTGAAGTAACATACCACTATTTGGATATGCTTGTATGTTTGAATAATAGACCCCTTAGTACTTTTTCCATTTCGAAACAACAAATTGGCGCATATGTTGCTTAGGTAAAATCGTATGCAGCACGACTCCACAATATAAAACTGAATTACAAACAAGAAAAATCCTCCAGCAAGTCTGAACAATGAATAAGTATAAAGAAAGCAAACAAAAAACCAATATATGCTTGCTAGTGACCCTGCTAGTGAAATAGTGTCTCTATTTCCCATAGATATTGCACATTCCTCCAGAAACTCAAATCCAGGAGCGTATGGTAAACACTTTTGAGTAAAGTATCGGATGAAAATACTGGTGCAAATAAGAGGGGTCCCAAATGTACCAACTAACTGAAAGGTTTTAAGTCCTAAAATAAAATATTTTCCGGGAACATGGATCATTGAATATGGTCCTGAAAATTAAACAGAAATATTAACCAATTTTATAAGTAATTAGGGTAAATTTATTGCGCTTACCATTTATTGAGTTGCGTTCAAAAGCGATAAGCAGGTTGAATAATTCTGTAACTGGTTTATTTCTGCTGAGATAAACATAAGTCGCAATATACACTGTTATTGAAATCAGCACGTAGAGCCATCCTTCATAAATAGAACCGATCTCAAACCTATTTTTAAATCGATGTAACTGCCACGAAGATATTATTGTAAATACAAGATGAATCAATAAATTTTTGTAAATCTGTTTCACACCGGCAGTATGAGTGAATATCAGTTTGTTTGTTTTGTGATCTAGTTTGTACGGATATGAACCAAACTTGTGAAGTAGGGTTAGATTTAGTCGAACTAATACCAGTAGTTTTCGTGATATTAACATGTTTCGAACTTGTCTGCTTAGATTGTAGTAAGTTTTTACGTTCAAAAAGTTGTTCCGTTAAACAAAGGGTTGGAACCAATGATTCTGGGCGGGTTTTTTATTAGATTATATGTATAAATAACACTGTATTTGACTCGTACTGTTTGCAGAGATCTCCAGAAAGCATGCTTGCCGTTTTGCTAGACTTCAAATGCCTCAATATTGCTTGAAAAACGAAATATGTCGGTAAAGAACCACAAAAATATAGAAAACTAATTAAAAGTGTTTGTATAAGAAGCTAAGCAATCAATTTAGATTTTCAATTTTAGTCTTATGTATGTACGGCTTTTTTGTGGAAAAAAATGAAGGAAAATACGATAAAGCGAAGCTTTTGCTTTTCAAGTGCTAATAAAAATATTTTCCTAACTATATTCCAAACACATTATTTTGAGTTTTATATAGCAGTGAAATGTTTTTATCTTTTCGGTTTCAGATCAACAGAAAAAAATATAAATTTAATATCACTCCATTGGCAAGACTGATAATATCTACTTTCTCGTCGTAACAAATATTTTTTTATGCTGCCAGCTTGATTTTTAAATTAGACTTTCTCGAAACTCCAGAAAAGTATGTTCACGATTTAAATTGATAACCAAGATATGACACGTCGCTTGAGGTTGGGTTACTTATAAACGTGAACACATAAAAAAGTTTATTCGACAAAATTTAGTTTTTCCTATGGTGTTCTCGTATATTCCGGTAGATATAAAATACATATTAGATTCTTACTTGTCACTTTAATTTTATAAACTCTGGTTTAGCTCCGAAAAACAGTTCGTTAACAATTTACGTTGCTATGTACCATTTTAATTATAATGTAGAATAATATTTGGAATGGTAACTTTTAAAATTGCTGATTCTTGATTCATTTGCTGGTAAATCCGCGTGTTAGGATTCCAGACAGTTGAAATCTGTAATGTCACATTGTTATAACTGTGTTTTAGTGACATGCATTCATTAGAGGACTGTTGTTTTGAATTATATTGAGCAAATTATGACCTCACATGTCATTCAAGATTGACATTTTCTGACATTTTCGTTGGCAACAACATTGCTTATATTTCTCATACATTTTAACTTTGCCCAGGACTTGCTATTGCGGTATGTCTATTTAATCATTTATGAAATAGAAACCCGCGTAATGAACATTGCATCGTTTGGTAAATCAATTTAACTTTTAATATTATGAACGTGAACATTGTAAGAGCCAAAAAGTACAGTATAAGTGTACAGAAAATTGTTTGACTGAAGTTGCTAAAATAACCGCTCAGATCCAACAATAAAACAACATATTTTAATTTCGCTTTGCAAAATATTGCTCCAAAACCAATAAATTTTGCAGTTCCTTATATTTCTGAAACATTGTTCTCCAAAACGCAAGAAGAATCGACTGAACTGATGAACCAGGAAACATTATATGCGACTTAGCATCTTGAAAATTCAAAATACAATGGTAAAGAAATGCAAATCCTCAATTTTACGATTTAAATATCTTCAGTCACCCATACGAAGATTACAGGCTTTGAGTAGTAAACGAAAACTTTTTTATGCAATTATGAAGGACTAAGTAATTAATTACAGTTTAGGTTTACTTTACTTCGGTCGGCGAGCTGTAATTTTAAGTCTTTAAAAATATCCAATATTGAGTTAAAATTGGCAAAATTGAATGTATACTTAGTTTTATATATTCAAAGTTAATCGTGACTGTTTTTTTACAATTATGTGGCCTCTTTGTAAGCTCGGATCAGTAACTTCAATTATCTGATTTCAGTATATTTATGCGTTATCATTGTTTCAGAATACGTTAGAATTTTTTGAATTGTTGAACAGCCTCAGCTCAGTTACGCAGTTTTTGATGAATTAAAACCCCAACCTCTATTAAATTTGGAAGTTCACTAAAATATAATGTATAACATATTTGCCTCAACCAGTGGAACTGAATGGATGTGTAAAATATGAAACATAAAACTTCACGTTAATGCAGGGACGGATTAATTGACTGGACATTTAAAAGAATTGTTATCTGGTAACTTATAGTAATAGGGCGATGGAAGCTTACATTGAATATTTTATATACAGGGTGATAAAACAAATATTCATTGCTAGTCTTTTTAATTGTTTCATATCGAAGTGCTTGATTATTTGGATTAAACCGTTCATAGGTTTTGTGGGTTACGAAGGATATTCACTCCAGCGACATGTCTTGTTATCTATTATTTCTTGTCTCTATATAAAGTTTCATGGTTCAAATAGATCTGGTGCTTGAGGTTTAAGCATACATTTCTGTTTCTATGAAGAATATATTTATTAAGAAAAATCAAACTATAATTTGAAGTACTGTTCTCCGAATCATTTTACCAAGCGGTCTGATTAAAAATTGAAACGCGACAATCGTGAAACTATGTGCGTCTTAATTTGTGGGTTACCTACGGTTAGGTTTTCCTCTTTTTTATTCAGCTGCTTTATCATGTCTACTTATTCATTTTTTACAAAACCATTGGATATTTGCTTATACAATTCAATAATATAAAGCCAATTTACGTCAAATGTAAATCTGTGTAATAATATATTCTACTATGTAGTAAACATTACTTCAGTTATTCAAGAGAACAAGTGATTCACTGTCGAAACATTCCTCCTTAATGTATTCTAGAACAATTCGATGGTCTTAATGTTGTTGTGTTTATGCTTTTAATGACGATCAAAAAGAATTGAAATTTTCTTTACTGAACTCGAAGAAGTGTCATTTCGGTGAGTCATGTAAACTGAATAATGCATGTACGGACTTAAATAAAAATATCCTTGATCATTAATCAGCATAAACTAAAAATTAAATTTCTTTTTGAATTCTTCATTTTTAAACATACGTAAACAGTTCTTGCTGCCATGCAACACGTGTCCGTAAAAGTGTATAAATTTCATAAATATAACCATTACTTCACTTGTTCGATAAGCACAGTTCAAGTGCAGAGTTTTTTTAAAATGAAGACTGTGTGTCAAATGTAAAATATCCTTATTTTTAGCATCTTCGTCTTCATCAGTATGATTAAATAGATGAAACACACATGAATTCTGACGCAGACAACATTACTCTAGATAAAACTGATGTAAAAAAGGAGATTAAAAATATTTAAAGTTTCGTGTTACGAATTTTTTTAACCTCGTAACATAAAAATTGTTAGAAATCATTTACATTGTCATATTTACTTAACTTTTATGCTGAGATTTTAGTAAAAAATTTATAGCAAATGAGATTTTTAATTTTAACTTATCCTGATAGTTTTCTATTTTGTTAACACTAGGTATGACATTTTGAATGAAATGGTAACGTAAATGCGCTACCAGAATTTTTTAAATGTAGCGTGATTATGCTATCTTGTTGCTACAGACAGTTCTTGTGTTTTTTGTTTGTTATTTATTGACGTAAGTAAACTAGTTGTTTTCTTCCGCCAACTTGATTACCTTAAGAGCAACATATTTACCACAACTCAAATGCAGAAATCGATAAATGTAATTGGTGTGAACCTATCTACATAGTTTACAGATCCTACTCTCACTTTTAACGGGTAAAGCGATCTTGCCATTTTTCTACTTTTACCAAACTGTTTTTTTCGTCCGCATTAAAGTTGGCGTTTATAGCCAAAACAAAGTACTGCGATCGCAAGGAAGCAATAAAGGCTACTGAGTCTTCATAAATTCCGGCGAAATTTCCAAAGCAAATCATTAGACCAAGTGCAGACTGTAATACTCCAACTGATAGGACAAAGCATTGCACGTTTGTAATGACATTCCAACTTGATATTATGGCAAACAGACCAATTATGATGCAAACTCCAATTAAATATAATAATATGACCACAAATACATCCTGATGTATTAGATTATAGTAGCGTAAAATTATCTGAAGTTGCTTATACAGCTCCATGATCGTCCTAGTGCTATCACCTATTGCGTTATTCGGCATGTTGGACAACAGGCTTTTAAGGTAATATCTGACGCAACATGACTCAACAAAGTACAGTTGAATTGTAACAAAGAAAAATCCTTCCGCAAGTTTTACAAATGTGACAAAATAAATTAGATTCATTCCAACCCAGTAAAAAATTGAAATCGGTTTGATTAAATAGAAGTGGAAATGTTTGCCTGAATTATTTAGTTCTTCACAGTTTCCTAGGAATTCAAATCCTGGGGCATATGGTAAACACTGTTGAATAAAGCACCTCGTTACGTGGCATAAACCCAAGACTCGAGGTGTGAACGTAGTACAAATCTGGAACAGCTTTATGCACATGACATAACCTTTTCTGGGCTTATGCAACCGTTTTAATGGACCTGTAATCATAAATGAAAGAAATTGAAAATCATTTGTAATAAAATGCATAATATGTTTGTATATATTCATACCATGCAAAATTTTACGTTCAAATGTTACCAGAATATTGAACAGTTCAACAACGTAACGGTTTCTTTTGAAATAGACACGAATCAAAACAAAACATGCTACAGGCAAAAACGTACACAGAATCCCTTCGTAAATCATCCCGGATTGGAATACACTTCGAAACCGAAATAATTGAAATGATATTACTGCCGTGAATATGAGTTGAAGATTGTGCTTATAACGCTCGCTTTTTAAGTTTGTTTCATTAAAAGTTAGCATATTTGAATTTGGGATAAACTGGTATGGAAAAGGTTCAACTAAGGTTATAATTCGTAAACTAAAGCGAATCAAGGACAACAAATTTTGTGTAAAAAGCATATTTGGTAAATTAACGAAAAAATGTATTTTAAGAAAATATGGTAACGATTTGAAGTAGATTTCTAAATCAGTTAAAACGCTAGGGTATAAAAAGAATATTTAAAAATGGTTGAGCTTAAAAACAACGAAAGCTCTTTATAAAGTTTGTACTACGATTCATCAATGGTTGATGATATGTGAACATGTTTGTAGTTTGAAAATTTATGTTTCAAGCTAAATTTACAGTATTTCGTATATGAAGATATTTCCTTGATGCATAAATTATTCCTGGGCTGACACTTCAAACCGGTGCATTAGTATTTTAAACTACATGTACATACGCCAAAAGTTTCCGGAAGCAGACATCTTAGAGAATGATATACCGTAGGGTATAATTTAATTTGTTTGTTTGCTGCGATAATTCGAAAATAAGCTTCGAATATATTTGACCATACATATATTTGTACATTGCGAAGCAACGATTGTATTGATTTTATGAGTTTCTTTGACATGTTGCATTACTCAACACGTGGAAGTATATTTTCATCGTTTCATAAGTTTTACTAACAAATGGATTTAAAGTATTGTATTTACAACAATCCGGAAACTAAAACAAGTTTATAGTATTAAAATTTCTGCTTTTAAGCAACGGCATTTAAAGGCAAAAACATTTGTAAATCTTAGGCATGAATATTGTCACGAACTTAGGGAGCTGAAAAGTAATTTGGGTTGTTTTGAGGTTAAAAGTGTTACCTCTTGTCTAAAAACGCTAACCAAAATTTACTTGTCGCAATTAAAACAGCCGTTTTACTAGTCAAAGAACATTGGACAAAATAAAACTTGTCGAAAATAGGACAATTTTTAGTAGAATATTTTTAAACACAAATTTATCATTACATTGTGTAAACTTAACTTGAATTTATGAAGCTTATTTAGTTTGAAATTGTTTACGTTATATAAACTGTTCAATATGTTTCTTTCACCATTTCTGCTGCGTGTTGCAATTAGTTGAAATGGTATGAGCCTGTATTTTTATCTTTCTAGACAATTTAAGCGTACTCTAATGCAGTGGAGTGCACGAATGTTGCTGTGAAACTTTCACTATATTATTTCTTTTATGACAACTCCTAAATATATTCACAGGCAAATAGGAGTATATGCTTGAGGAACCGCCACATTCTTACATTTATGCTTTATTATTTCTGTAAATGGCTTTGGTTTGTTCGAAATGAATAGCAACAAAAAAACGACAAGTATATGTACATAATTCATTTATGTATCAACACTGATAACCGGAAGAAGTCTTATGAACGGAATTGAGGGCTATGATATATATCGTATTTAAATATTATTTTCATTAAGTCTCCGTGCGTTTTTTATAAATACACTCTGTTCGGAAATTATAAACTCAAGCAAGACTTTTGTTAAAAAGTATAATATTTCGTACTTAATCGACATACATCCCCATGTGGGAGTGTTCATAGAACACCCGTCTTATGAAGAGTATAGTATACCAATATGGAGCATTTAGGCCTAACCCCTGAGAAATGGGACGCGTGTTTTAAACCCGTGTCGAAAACCCTTTGTTCGGAAATTATAAACTCAAAAATTGGTC